>WEIU01004660.1:268129-412983 GCA_013389925.1 Aegithalos caudatus
TGAGTTGAAACCGCCCCATGCTCACCACCCATGGTGAGTGTAAATCCTCTGGTGGCACAGAAAGCACTTGGTGCAGCTGGAGGCTGCTCCTCCAAGTGGGTTGGGATACATCAGAGAACAGCAGCTTCTGGGTGCCCATCCCAGTGAGTGCTCAGGCCTGGGATGCTCTCCTGGATGTGTGTGACTGCTTGGGCTGGGGAAAATAGCAATGGGACAATCCCCATCCTTGTGGGAGCAGCCAGCTGCTCTTAGGAGAGCGACACAAGAAGGGACAGTGCTGATCCCAGCTCATTTGTTAGGGCTGCAGGGCTTTTTGCCTGAAACCTGAGGACCTAGTTCTAAAAACTACCTTTTACTTTGTGGATGTACTGCAGACTTTTTATTCTGAAATTTACAGAATCACAGGATGGTTTGGGTTGGAAGGTGCTTTTTAGATGACATAGTTCCAATCCTCCTGCCATGGGACAGTTATCTTCCACCAGATCAGGTTGCTCAGGGCCACATCCAGCCTTGCTTTGAACACTTCCAGAGACCAGGCGTTCACAGCTTCTCTGGGCAACCTTTTCCAGTTCCCTCACCACCCCCTTTAACTTAAGTAAATTAAAGTCCAAGTGCATGATAAAAAGGAATATTTGAAGTCCAGCAAAGGTCTCCTCTCTCCTTCTCTTTCTTGTGGTCCTTCTTGAAAAGGAAGAAATCTTTTGGACATCCTCCCTGGGGCTGTCTCTGTGGGGCACACAGCTTCCTGGCAGGTAAAACAACTCCTGAGGCCTGGGATTTCTTCCCCATGGAACATAGGACTGGTGCCATGGGGATGGGATGCTCTGTCAGGGGACAGAGTGGTCTGTCTGGAGCAGGTCCTTCCTCAGCAGACTGATGGCTGGTGGATCCACTTTACCTCAGTGGGGCTTGAATAGCCCCCATCAGCCTGGAGGAATGACTGGAATTTGCCATGCTGTGCAGGCAGACTCCATAGGTCTTGAAATGCCCTATCTGTACATGGTTTTGAACAATTGGTAGAAAATGAGTCCAAATAAATAGTGCTGCTCAACCTCTGACCTTTCCCCTTTTGTCCACAGAAGTTCAAGAAATTCCAGGGATTGGGAGCCAAACATCTGTGCTTTCCCTTGGGAGGTGCCAAACCATGTTCCTCCCTTGAAGTGGGCATGGTATATATAGAAAATGAGATTCAGAAGCTACTGGTGAGAGCTGCTGCTCTCCTGGTCTAAAGTTTGCATAAGCTTGGGCACATATTTATATCTTCATTCTCATGCACTGCATCCTGCATACAGAAACACAAACTGACAGGCTCTGTATCTTGTAAGTTTAGGCTTGTGTTGTGGATGCCAGTATTTTTTAAGAAATGAGGATTTGAGTATTGTCGGCCTGATTTCTGATCAGAAATATAGACACTGTGCCATGTGGGATGCCCTCAAAGAGCCAAATGTCTGCCATGGATATGAATAGACACAGAGTTTGCAGCAGTAAGGAAGCAAAGGTCAAAGGTGCCTTAACAGCACTGGGCAGTGCTGGTTAGGCAACCAAAGTGAGCCTAATGCCACTGTTAAGGAGAGCAGTTGTGACACCATCAGGTTCTGGGGCCACTTCTGCACACAGGGAATGCCCAGCCCATTGGCATCCAAATTTCTCAGGGGAACAAGGGATGGCCTGAGACCCTCCTGTGGGCTGGGAATAGCTAACTCACCTGGTGTGTTCAAGCAGGGGACTTTCCTTCAGGCTTGCTGCCTGTGGAGTCAGCTGATCCAACCTTCCAAGCAGCCTTTAGGGGACTGCAGAGGACAACCTGGGTGGGTCCCATGTCTTTTCCATCTAACCATGCCTGGACCCTTGGCTCTGCAGCAGCTGCCCTGTGAGCTTGGATAGAGCTCTTCCAGCATCAGTGCTCAGAGAAGGGCATGAGATGACTGCTGTTTCAGTGGCACTTTGTGTTCCCACTCTCAACTGTGTGAAATGGTTGCATGTCACAAGAAACACTTCTCTTACCTCTGACCTCAATGCCTAAACTGATGACAGCATTGGAGAAGTACCAGCATGCAGTTTGAGTTTGAAAACATTTAATTTTGGCTTGTCCAAGGTGTAGAGACATGTAAGATATCTGCCTGGTTTTGCAAAGCAAGGTTGTGGTTTAATTTCATCAACCACCGACACCATCTGTCACATTTTCAGCTTAGGACCTTGTTTCCCCAGCCAGCAGATACACGAGAGCTTGGGGGTGGTGGCACAGCTGACACCAGAAACAGTGCACCACCTCCTCCTCCTGAGAGACTGAAGGAGGAACAATAAGTGAGAAATTCCAGAAGGAAAGAACTGCAAAAGTCCCACAACATGGTTTGTTCCTTGTGGTACTGCATGTGCTGAGACCAAGGGCCTGGAGTCAGACACCTCTTGGGTGCACAGCTTGGACTTATATGGTGTCATAACTGGAGAAAGGAGTAGCTTGGGGTTAAATAAAAATATCAGAGAACTTCTACCTTCCTACACTTTGTTTTTCAGGTTGAAAAAAATGGGAAACCTCCCAGTTTTATTATGGTACAAGTTTATTAGTGTCTTAGAGGAGTTACTTGGAGAAATGATTAATGGATAAATGAAAAGTAATAAAATAAGGAGATGAGCTTCAGTACTTTGTTGTTTAGAGATATTCAGTTTGTCCTCCTACTCTTTGGAGGGCAGATTAAAAAAAGTGAGTTCTTCAGGTCTCCTGATGGCTTATTAGGAACAGTTTGTGTTCAAGACATTGCCAAATTCAAGCAGAATTTCTCCTAAAGACCCGAGGAACAACTTGTGACAACCAAGATCCCTACCAGTTTATCTTGTGTCCACACTGCATGTGTTTTGGATCCTGATGATCCATGTGGGATGACTGGAAGGTGGTTGTTACAAACTGTTCCCTGAGGTTTCACCATGAGTCTCAGGACAGGATATACAATGCCATTAAAGTAACTTGCTACCAAGTTGCTCATGCTGATCCATTGCCAATTTCTTTAGCAATACTTCCCTGTGCACTCTCTCTTTGCCATAAACAGGCGCTCCTGCAGCGGAGTGCAGCTGGAATCTCGAGTATATTTTTGCAAGCCATAAAGAAAAGCAGTGTGTCTCCAAAGCAGATTATAATATTTTGATATTTCCCAGGTCGCTTGTGCTCTCAAGCTTTATCACTGCCCAGAGTCTTTCAGAACAGCACTCATCACACGCGTGCCCTAAATAATGTAAGCTCTGTGCTGCTGATATTTATAGCCACGCAAACTTGCCCATTTCTGCCTGTGTTGTTTCAAAAGAATTCTTGAGTGATCGCATTTTTCACCTTTAGTGTATTTTTCTTTAGTTCTGAACACCAAACACATTTGTAATTACTGCCATTATTGCTGCTGGATGCCCTATTAAGCCTAGAAATTGCACTCAGATTTAAAGGTAGAATTCTAATTACAGATCAGGCTTGGGGAGAAAGGACAGTATTTGGAGGTAAATTTACTTACACAAACACCAAGAGAAGTGGCAGCACACACTGCAGTCACTTCCACTTCATAGAAACGTTGTTTGATTTTTAAGTTCTTGTATTTGAGCATCCCTCTCTGAATCTTAGGAAAGGATATTTGACATCCCATGCCATTGTTTTTATGCAATCACAATGGTCATTCATAGCAGAGAATTGTTTTGGGTTCATCGAGCTCCCCTTGAATGGCTGCAATGAGTCAAAGTTCTGCATCTATCAGATAATCCCACAAAAGAATTCAAAATTGTCTTATCTCCAAAATACAGTTAGAAAATAGGATTATGTGAGTGTCATTGTAAGTGGTTTGCTGGAACAACAGAAGTGTGCAAACTCCTTACAGTGTTGTGTAACATTGCTCTGCACATGTTCTCCTTCTGCTTCTGCAAATCATCCTTTTAATGTAATTATAGCTGCTATTGGCAAAAGGCATTGAGAGCACTAGCTGGCTTCTGGAGAAATCTGCTGCTGAGATGGGAGCACTTTCAGCTCACAGGAATTCAAAGAGAATGTGAAGACACTTCTTTCAGCTTTATGCAGCCCACTGAAAAATGATCTTATTGTCCCCTTGATGGTGTTTGCCTCTAGATTATAAATAATAAATCAGACCTCTTTCCCATCCCTTTGTAAGGAACTGTGTTATCATTGTCTCTGGTCACATTTTGTCCACTTTTGGAATCCCAGATGCTGAATCCAGAGCATTACTCACAGGGCTGTGAAAATTAGACTCACATGGATGCCTCTTTACCTTAAGACAGGTGTTCAGCCAACGTGAGAATTCCAATCCAGCCAAAAGATGTGCATATATACACCTATGTCTGCATTCACTGATAATGAACATAAATCTGACCCCTCTGCAAAGATCTTAGAGGGTCAGGTTGGATGGGGCCCTGAGCAACATGATCTAGTGGGTGATGTCCCTGCTCCTGGGCAAGGGGTTTGGAGCTAAATGATCTTTAAAGTCCCTTCCAACTCAAGACTTTCTAGGAGTGTCCTAGAAAAATCTAGAATTTCCAGTAAAATTGTTGCTCTCGTTGGCTTTTATCTCCTGCTGTGTGCAAGAGGGACAGCATTGCTGGCTGGGTTTAGGTGGCTTTCAAGGAAATTTAACTTGGATATTGAAACTGCTTGCCTCAAAAGACTCTGCAGGGAGATGTGGGCTGGCAGTCCTGGGCAGCAGATGGTTTTAATTCTCTTGAATTTACTGCTTGGTGCCTCTGGCTCCCTCCTGCAATGGTATCAGTGACAACACAAGTGTTGGGTTTAGGGTTTGGCACAAACCTTTGGATTTTTAAATCACAACAAACTAACCCCTGTCTCTGCAGGCTCTGGTGGAAGAAGAGTTTTGCAGTTTGCCTGGCACAAGCACTGTGTGCTGAGTGAGGGCAGTTGAATTGTGCCAGAGGATTTATTATCTCATGTCCCATCCTTTTCCCATCCTCCGTACATCCTACACTATCGTAGGCCAGGCAGGAGGACAAAGCTCAGGCAGGAGGGTGCGATTGACATTATGCACCTGCAAAGGGGAAACTGCTGTCTGACTTGTGTGCTAGCTCTCTTTGTAAAACCATCTTCAAAACCTAAGAGAAGTGAAAACGTGTTTCTGAATCACATAAAAAATTTTTAAAAAGAGCAAGCAGTCTTTGAATTTATCCTCCAGGGTTTGCTCTTCAGTGACAGATTAAGTGACAGAAGGCATTGTTTTCATGGTGCTGTGCCTGTGGGCAATCAGAGGAGAGAGGAGTTTGCAGCTGACTGCAACAAGGCCTTGGTGAGACTTGGTTCTTCTTGTGCTGGATCATTTAAAAAAGCAGAGACAAAACAGGGCTCTGCTCCAGAGACAGGCAAGGAGCAGAAGGAAGAGAGGGTTGCTATCATCCCTGAACATTTGGGCACTAAAAGTGAAGCATAGGGATTAGTGGTTCAGTAGTTTACCCAGCACCTGTTTTGGCTCCTGGCAAAGAAAGGATGCTGTGTTTCTGGGACTCTTAGTCCAACTGTTTATATTTTCAGGATCACCCAGAAAGTCTGAGGCAGTGCCAGTAACTGAACTGAGATATTTTCAGTCTCAGGAAAGGACACTCACCTCAAGACACAGTAAATATGTGTTTCTTAACCCATCAGTTTCTAAAGAATCTTTAGAAACTTCAGGAAGTTCTGCACATTTAGAACATGTTCATAGACCCAGGGAATAATTCAGATTGAAAAGGACCCATGGACAGAACATGGTCCAGCTTACATCCTTGCCTAAAGAAGACCTGAAAGCCTTAAGCATCAGGGTCTAAGCCTGGAGTGTCCCCTCAAACCCTGTGGTTGCAGGATTCTCCCTCGCACCCAATTAAAACTGACAAGTCTTTACACAATGGCTTTAAATCTACCAGCACGTGGCCTTTTATTAATATTTCTTCTGTCTAATCTGACCATTTAAAAAGGCTTGACCCTCCCTACTCAAGCCCTTACATCTTTCTGAACTTGTGGTTTCATCTTCCTCCCTCAAGAGTGTGTGGGTTTTGTTTCCACCCCCATGAGGGGTCAGGGCACCTGACTGGCACAGCACCAGGCCAGGCTTGGGGCTCAGCCTTGGGATGAGTCATTTTGCTGCAGGAAAGTGTGTTCAGAAACCCTGGCAGGCAACTGGGTAGCTGAGCAGGCCAAGCAGCACCCCAACACCATGCAGGAATGCCCCCTGCTTCATAGGTTTTATGCACAGATAATGAGTTGACAAATTGAGATCCCAACCTTGGTGGCATTTCTGTTGTCCCTTTGGGCTCACCAACAACTGTCTCTGTTTGGATAAAGCAGGAATGAGCTTTCTTCTTCACTGCTTTGCTGCTTTGTGCTTGTTTAGGGTTTCCCATTTTGGGTTTCTCACTAGCAGTGAGCTGAGAGGCTCTTTGTACCTCAGGAACCAGCCTGGTGCAGGCAGCACCCTGAGAAGTCCCTTCAGGTGTCACCAGGGACTCTGTGTTTTCATGCCTTTCCTGCTGGCCAGCTGTGGGAGTTATTTTTTTGTTGTAGTTCCTGGAGAAGGGGTATTTTGACACACTTAAATCTCATGCTTTACTTATTTGAAATGCTTTCTGGGAGTGCCTCACACTGGGCTTGACTTTGAAGGAATTTTGAGAAATGTTGCATTCTTTCAAGCCTCATATCCCAAACCATGTCCCAAAAAGAGCAAAGAGGAGACTCTGTGGTAGCTCTTACAGTTTGGTCTGGGATCTAAGAAAGCAAACTGCCCCTTTTCAGGCCTGGGAGAACCCATGGTGAGACATTAAGATCCTTCCAAAGGAGCCCATAGCACCATCAGCTCCCAGTCATTCCAGAGGGTAAGCCACACCATGGCATTAATGGGAGCAGTAAAAATCTGGCATAAATCAAAGTGCTTTGACACTCTTCCACTGTGTACAAACACCATATTCCAGTGAATCAGTGAAATCAAAGCAGCACTGAGGGGTCAATTCAGCATTTATGCACATGTCACTGGCAGCAGACCCTGCCCATTGAATATTAAAATCTGAAATAAAAAGGAATTTACAATATTTTTGAAATATTTAGGCCTTTGATGAATAGCTCCCTCAGGATCATCCAGATGAGTTTTTGTTACAGCACCATATGCATTTAAAACACCAGATTGTGTGAAAGTATCTGTCTTCAGTGAAGGATGAACATAGCTGCACACTGGGGCAAGTACACGTAAGAAGTCTGGTGGAAATCCTTTGCAGGAAGTTTTCAGCAGTAAAAAATGTGGCTGGAAAATAACAGCAACATTAAGAAAAACAAAATTTATACTCACCACTGGTGTTCAGGGGCTTCATTTTTTTGACTTCCTCCTGCTAAGAAATGAACATCAAACCAAACAGTCTAATTAAGGAAACTTTGTTGACTTGGATAGTAAAAAAGAGGAGCTTTAATTAATTTTTTAAATTTTTTTGCACTATGCAGTAGGACAGTGGCCTGTGCATTCTCCAGATCTTTGCATACTTAATGTAAAATCATTTATCATTTAAGAAGGGCATGATCATATTGGTGTCATTAATCACTCCTCTTGTTAGGACAAGGTAAGAAGGATAGGTGTAAAAGAACTGGAAATTCATACATGAATTTATCAGTGAAGTCACTGACATGCAGAGTCATGTTCAAATGAGAAACCTAAAGTGTTTAACATTGCCTTTGCAAAGTTAAATGCAGTGCTTTAGAACAAGAAAGCAGAAAAATGAAGATTCAGGCAGAAGTGGTGGGTTCTGGTTTCCCACAAAGTCATCAAGGGCAGACTTCCTGGCCATGCAGGACTTGACCAGGGAGGATAGATCAGACTCAAATCACACCAGACCAATCATGATGGCAAAGGCCACAGCATCTTACACCTTTCTAAACCAGGGCTGCCTGTGCCAGCCTAGGTGTTCCTGCAGGGAGTGAGGTGAGGGAGCTGAGCAGACTGAAAATTAATCACCTTTTTGGCCACAGCTGGCTGACCCATCACCCCCTGCAGGTGCAGGAGAGCCATCACCAGCTCCAAGATGCTCTGGGGTGTGGGAAGGTTGTGCAGTGTCACTCCCCAAGTCAGGAGCTGGTCCTACCATGTGCACAGCTTTAGCCCCAGGGACATCTTTCATCCTGCAGTCCAGGACTGGGCACGGAGCCACACTCCAGTAGCTCTTCTGGCACAGAGGCAGCAACTCCCAGCTAGAGATGACAAAACCAGCTTGGCTGGGGGTGCTGCTCACCACTTTCAGCATCCCAGTTCCCATCATGGCTGTGTTATACAAGATGCCCAGTTGCTGATTTAACTGGCCACATCTTCACTGGAGTTCAAGTTTCCTTAGGAAGCAATAATAAAAACGTGCAGTGACAGGGATTTCTCATCTGCCATGCTAATTTAGTGACTTGCTAGAGAGCTAGTTAGTTGACTTGAAGGGCTAGTTGAAGTAGTTTATGCAATTTACAGACCTAGCTGCCAAGGGGGCACAGGGAGGCACGGCTGAGCAACAAAATTCAGTATGAGCCATACATAGCTTTGAGACATTTTTCCTGTGTGTTTCTGCTGTTGCAGTCAGACTTTGGGTTTCTGACTTTCTGACAACAGGGTCAGCACATAAACACAGTACTTCCTCCAGAAGGTTTTGTTTACAGAGGTGCTATTAATAAATAAGACGGTTACTTGATTTTGAACATGTTTTCAAAGGTTGGGCCTGGACAACCTGAAAACCTTTTGTCTCTTGTGAAAGCCAGATTTGAATTACTACAGGGAGGGAAACAGAGTTCAAAGTGTGAGGTCCTGTTAGAGTTTCAGAGTTTATTCTTATCTCTGTACTAGACAAATCACAGAAGCAAAACCTCCAGATCCAGGGAGTGAGCAAGGGCTGGGGGCTGGTGTCAGGTACATCAGCAAGATGGGGCAGCCCCAGGGCTCAGCCTTTCCTCGGGGCAAGGATGCAATGGCAATGACCAGGGAAAACGAGGAGGGGAGGCAGGTGCACGTGGGAGGGACATCCCCAGTCCCTGCTCAGTTTCAGCTCCTGAACTCCCTGTTCCCTGTGCCTCTGGAACAGCACAGCAGTCCTGGCTCTGAAAGCTCCTGGGGCCCATTGCAGTGAAACACTGATAGAAATCTGCGTGCAGTGATGTTGTGTGTGGTATGAAACCTGCTGCAGGGGAGGTATGGGGAGAGAGGGAGGGAGAGAAATGCTTAGGATAATAATCCAGAAATATCTGGTTTGTACCGGAGCATGGCATTTGTTCATATAAGTATCCATAGCAGAATAAAATACTTCTTATTGAAACATTTTTTTGCTCTTGCTGGCAGCCACTCCACTCCAATTATCTCTTCTATCGTATCCCTTGAAGCCAGGCTCCAAGGTAAACAAGTGAAAATCTGACAGCTGGAATGCAAAGCCTCAGCTGAGACTGAAAGCTTTTACTGGATCACATTCTGCACATTTATATTGTCTGGGGTATTAGCAGTGGAAACAAAAATAGAGATTTCCTAATCTCACCAGAGACAATACCTTGGTGCCCCACCTTTGAGAAATCTCTAGTCCACAGCAAAGACTTAATCCATTTTAATTAACAAAGAACCCAAGTAGGCACACTCTCAGCTTGCTCCTGTTCTGGATTTCCCACATTCCTGAGTTTTGGTCTGTAAGTTGCTGAGAAATTATTTTGTGTTTGTAAAGAGTCACTTGCTGTGAAAATACACTGTAAAGCCATGTTGATTTAGCCTGAAATTTTACTTCAAAAGGGAAGATTCACATTATGTAGATGTGTCTGGATTCAACATAATTTCAAAATAAAACTTTCTTTTTTTGAAGTGTGATTTTTGATTTGTTTTTCACTGCAGTGTTGGATATTACAGTTTAAAATTTAAAAATTACATCCTAACAAAACAGTAGTTTTGAGAGAACATTACTTTTGTGAAGACTTGAAATTTCAGGATTATTCAAATTGCCATGCTCTTAGCAACACAAAAATTTGATCCTGGGTGTGTGTCTCCTTGAAGACCTGTTGGGCAGGTGGGAGTGGAGGGAAAACCATTGTTGATTTTTTTCCATGATAAGGAGAGCATCTGAACAACAGCTTACTCTGAAGATGTGTTAGTGCAGCCTTCTGCTTAACCACAGAGACGTTTTGAATTTCTTCTACTTGTTTTCGGACAGAGGGGAAAAATCTTGGTGTGTCTGGGATCGTGTTTGCAAGAAACCCAGGTGATCTTCTCACCCCCTTCAGAGCAATTCAGATTTTACACTTCTCCAGAGAGCAAAGTCCAGGTTCAGGATTGCCTGCAAGATGGTTTTCTGAGAGAAAGTCTTCTCCTGCAGAGTTGTGAACCTCTGCTGCAGCAGCACCATCAGCAAATTGGCACATTTTGAGACACTGCATGGAAAATGCAGGTGTGCCAGGTTGTAACCATGAGATCTTGTCTGCTCCTTGACCTTGTTTGTACACACATGTTCTCTTTTCATGTGTTTTAAACTTCATTCCTTGGATCACCTCAGTGCCCTTGTGCCTGCTCAGTGTATCAGGTCAGGTCAGTGAGGAGTCTTGAAAATCAGCCCAGCCAAAAACCCCTATAACCTGAACTAAACCTATTTTCCAGCCAGATCAGAAAAGCCATTCCACAAAACTTCCAATGTCACTCAGCAAAACTGATGAGGAGAGAGAAGACTGGGATGGGACAGTGGAAGAGCAGGACTGTTTATTGGCAGCTCAACAACTGAGGTTAAGCCAGTAATAAGCCACATCCTTGGAAAAGCACAGTTTGTATTTGCAGAGTCTCCTGAGACTCTTTAGTTCCAAGCAGTAAAAGTTTCTTGTACTGATGCCATCATCTATGCTCAATACCCATCTACAAATGCCATGAATGTTGCTGGGCAATGAGAGCACATCCACCTCAAGGATGCTCCCCTGGGCCTGACACACACAGAGAAGAGGAGCATCCATGGTGCACAAACCGCTTCCCATGCCATCAACCCTTCCCCAGACAGGGTCATCTTCCATTTGTGTTATAAAAAGCCCCCATTTTTCATCAGTGACATTCAGGGAGCTCCACATTTGGCCTGTACAATTCATCAGCTGGCTCCCCTGCTGACCTTGCTCGGCCTGGCTCTGCTGTGTCCTGATCCCACTGCAGATCCATGACACCTGGAGGATTGCTGCTATTTTGTTCCTCCCAGCCTGATGTGCTTCCCACCACAGGGTGGGAGCTGGGCTGGGTGGAACCACAAGCAGCTGTTCAAAGTCTGTGCAGAGACAAAAATCCCCAGCTGTAGCTGTCTGTTCAAATAAACGCTCAGAGCCCAAGGCACTGCAATATGAGAAACACATTCCTAGAGGACATGGATTCAAAAGGAGTGGCATGTAAAGGGATCAGGGGAGACCAGCCCCAAGGCTGTCAACAAGAAAACACACAGAAATCGAAGTGTGGAGATATGGCCACCCTTCAGGATGCAGCAGATGACCCAAACTTGATTTTTAAAGTGAAGTATTTACCAAATTGCATAGATAATGCTAGTATTAAAAATATCCTAAATTTTCCCAGCGAAAGTCTGAAGCTTAGGATTCAGCTGGGTCTCATGAACAACCTTAGGAGCTGGAAAATGAGGAGAGTGGCTCAAAAGTATCTTCCTCATCTCCTCTCCCAATCCCAAGGCTATGAAGTGCTAAAAAAGCACTTGGTAATTTGGATGACCTTTTGACTTTTCTGAACAGGGTATTGACTCCACCTCTGAAGGAAGCCTCCCATTCAGAGCATTGTCACTGCTGCTTGGCCCACTGTGGTGCAGGAGAAGCAAGGGAAAAGCAGCTGAAGAATACTTAGCACAGAGCTGGAGCCCAATCCTGGATTCCCCCTTTCAGGAGAAAAGCCTCAGTGTTCTCCTTCAGGCAGCTCTAGAAATGCTGAAGGAGTGGGAAGGAACAGGGATCTGCTTCTCACCAGCAGCTGGCCCAGAGCAGGGAAGCCAAATGCCTGAGCATGGACATCTGCAGAGCTTTAGCCTGTGTTAGAGCCAGCTGTCTGGGGCTCCCAGTAAAGAACAGAGAGAGGCTGTTTGAAGATGTGATTCATCTGTGATGCTGTGGGAGCCTGAGTCAGGGCAGAGGAGATGCTACTGTTGCAGTCTAGAGGAATGACTCCCACAAAGGGCCCAGAGTGAACTCATGGGCTTGTCAAGAGTTGGGTTTCTTGTTCGTTTTCTCCCACAGGGTCAGTACACTGGGCTGATGACCAGCTGAGGAACCTTCTCTGGGATCATTGACAAAGACTCTTGAGGATGCTGGGTCATGTGCCTGGGCAAAGGCAGTGGCAAGAGGTAGGAGTCTGCTGCATATTGTTCACTCTCACCCTGAAGCCCTCACTGGAAGCCTCCACTGCATGGTCCCCAGGGTGAGGATGAGTTTTCTGCAAAGTTCCTTTGGTTTCTGGGTGCAGGTGAATAATGGTGTCTGCTTGGTTGTGCCAAAGGGCTGCAGCTGTCATGTGGATTGTGAGCACAGAGGGATCACAGTGCCACAGAACTGCTCTCATGGATCTGCCTGCAGGGCTTGGCCATGCATGGGACATGGCTTGGGGACTGCTGCAGCTCCTGGGGCCCAGCAGATGTGGCATTGCAGAGAATTGGCTAAGCTGGGGCATGGGAAGGTGAGGCAGTAGGTACTGCAACTCTTCAGGTCTTGAATCTACTGTAGAAAATTTGTGGGAGCTGGGGGTGCACTTGTGGCATAGCTGGGCTCTGGGATGGAACAGCACAAAGGCTGTGTCTGTGGGGGCCAGGAAAGCTGGGATGTGACAAGGCTGGGGAGGCAGGAGTTTACACAGGACTGTGGTGTCAGCTGTGTTGGAGGTGTGAGAGGGACCCTCAGAAAATGAACCATTTCTGAATGGCAGGAGCTTTGGCCATGCCCCAAAGAAGGCATGGTGATTAAAATAGGCACAAGGCCATGATTCTACCCTGGAGGTTGTCAGCTCAGTTTGGGCACCTCAGCACGAGAGCCACATGATTTGTTCTGCCTGTAGCATGGTGTGTCCAGACTCCAAAAAAGGAATAGATAATATTTGTAAGAAGTTTGGAAGGTGAATTTGGAGGAAGAATTGGAGGTTGGGCTCTGTTTTGATCCAAAGGAGCATGGCAGTGAAAGGGTTGCAGCCTCCAGTTCAAATATGGAAAGAAAGTGCTGAAATTCTTGCCAGATCTGTACAAGGTTATGATCTTGGTGCTGCATTCTTGTCTTAGGCAAGGTTGAGGAACCCTAGTTTCTTTAACAGCCTCTGCTCCTTCTTTCAGGACAACTCCCTTGCCATGGGGACCTCACCTGAAGAAGAGTGGGTTTTTTTTTGCAATTTGTGCTGCTTCTCACAACTTTTGGCCAGCACAACCTCTCTGGTCTTACCCTTCTGCACGTGAAGCTGAGCTGAACAGCAGTTCTGAGAGGCAGGCTGGGGTGGTGCTGCACACCCAAGCTGTGAGATCTTCGAGAGAGAAGCTGCTATGCACAAAGAAAGTATGTTAGAGAAAGTATAAGGGGATGAGGCAGGTGTGTGTGGGCTGAAATGGAAAGCCAGGGGCTGGTGTGATAGATTTATGACAAGACTGGAGGAGAGGCTGAGGAGATCTACTTATTATAGTTTAAAAAATGGTCCCATCAGAAGACTGCCAAGAGTGCTCCACTGTGCAAATTTATGACATGCAGTGGGAGTTATCATGTCTTCTGTACAAGCTAGCTAGAAATAACCCCCACCTTTTTGCCATGAATATTATTCACAAAACTGCATTAGAATTTTTTTTCCCCAAGGAAGTTGTTTGCCTATTGGTGGGGGAAAAATGCTCCTACATTAATGGTAACTGAAAACTGACTTGCTTTTTGCAGTTGCAAATTTGAGTTACAATATTTGTTTGAAATTCTTTTTAATTCCAGCTTTTCCATTTTAAAGCAAACATTTTTTTTGTTTTTCAGAAACACATTTAAACCTAGAAAACCTAATTTTTCCTGTTCAAACATATTTTGCAGTGGGATATCTCAGCTTTTCTTCTTAACCATTATTAACACCTACCCACAAAAATAGCTTGCATACTCTGCCATGTAACTTGAATACTGTATGATTTAGTAAAAAAAAAAAAAAAAAAAAAAAAAAAAAAAAAAAAAAAAAATTTCACGGTCCTGCATTCAAACAATTCTTCATTTTAAGAAAAATTGGGATGTGAAGCTTTCAGGAAGATTCTTTAGGAGGATGGCCACAGAGCATTTTGCATCTAAGCACCCCCATTGCCATCAGTGAGGGACCATGGCCAGAGAGTTTGCCCTGTGTGACACTAAGGGGTGTGGGGGGTCTCAGTCTGGGAAAAAAACACTTTTTTGGGAAGCCTGATGGCAACCTGCCACTGTCTGCTGGAGGAGGCCGAGCTATCTTTTTAGGGAGGGTGCAGCAGCAAGAAGAGAGACAGTGGTCACAAAATGTTCCTGAGAGGTTCAAACAATGGAGAAGAGGTTTCTCCCCTACGGAGAGTGGAGCCCTGGAGCAGGTTGTGCAGAGAGGCTGCACAGGCTGCTGGGCTGGCCTGTGTGCAGGTGAGAAAGACAGTCCTTTCCAGCCAAGGGTAATTTACTGAGAAGAAGCTGAGCTGTAGGCTCTGCATTAATGAGCTTTTGAGAGAGAAATGTCAAAAGGCAGTAAGTAATAGGAGTCCCACAGAAATGTCAAAAGTTTTTAACCTGGGCATTTCTCTGTAGCATTATGTCCCACCAGAAAGGAAAAGGATTTGTACATATGACAGCAAAATAAATATATCTACAGCTGGAAAAAACAGATAAAATTCAAGCAGATCAATGTTATCTCATGTATCTTATGATGAATGCACTGAAATGACTGAAACTACATATTAAGGGGCAAATATAATGTTTCACAAAATGTCTTATGTCTCTGTTTTCCCATTTTCATCAGGTAACAAGATCGGATGGTGACTTTCCCTTACTTTTGATTAAAAATAGTCATTCTTCTCATAAGGGCTAATGGTGAATTCTAAGTCTGTGTGCATTGTGATAGAACATTTAATTAGAGAAGAGTTTATCCCTGAGAAGTTTTATTGTTGGTGGGGTTTCACAGATTGAAAGCTAACTTTCAGCCCCTGCGTAGAGTTGCTCCTCTGAATGTAACACATTTTTGTAAGCTAAACAAACATGTTATATGCATGATAAGTAGATCATATTATCTTTTGCACTAGTGGCAATTATGAGCTGTCTTTTTCAAGGCTGGATTTTTTATATGAGAGGCACACATATTTATAACATTTCACAAAAACTTCCCTCTCTTGACTCTTCAGGAAAGCAGATAATTTTAAAATCATACTTTATACACGTTTTTCTTATTGAGTCTTTAATTATCATTTTTTTGAGTGTCCACCACCTTAAATGTTTCTTCAAATCCTCAAGCACAAACCTGGAAAACAGTGACCAGCTCTTTGCAGAAATCAGTTATTTTCACATTCACTTATTGTCTATTGTAAGAAGTAAGTTCCCCTACACTGTCAAGCTGAAGAATCTATACAGGATTTCAAAGAGCCCCTTAATGCCAAGAAATGTGCAGTAATAAATTGTCTTGTGTTTCTTTTCTACAGCCCATAGGATAGAATAAGTTCAAGAACTCCACAGCATAATTAGTTTTGAGATTAGAAAAATTCCTCTACTTTAGAGGCACCTGGCATTTGAGGCCAATGGGGGGTAACAGGGTCAAGTAGCAAAAAAATATAATAAACTCACTGAAATTTGTAAATCTGCAAGTTAGACTGAAGAATTTGCTTTCATGTTTTAGAGCATCTGCTGCTTCTCAGGAGGGCAGGCAGAAATTTTTGCCTTCTCTTTTTTTTTTTTTTTTTTAAATTTTTTTAAATTTCAATCACAGGGACCAGTTAGGACTTAGGGAAGCTGTAGTATTTCTTGGTGTCTGTTTTGGATTTAATTGACTAATGGCCAGACTGGAGACACTGACTATTCTGATTTTCAGTATCTAATGTTGGTAGCTTTAGGAAATGGCCTCAGCTTGCATGACTGTGAGTGGGTCTAATTTATGCTGCATGAAGAATAAACATAAGTATATCCTTTGCCAGGGCTGCCAGTATTCAAAGGGGTGGATTTTGAAGAATTAAAGTGACTAACAAAGTTGCCTGGTCTGAGGAGCTCAGAGCCTGGAGATTGGAAAAGATGGATTTCCTTTGGGCACAGCTACTAAAACTGTCCAGAAATGGTATTCCAAAGAAGAAAATACACAGGGAAGGGCAATGCTAGGGTAAGCAGACAGACAATGAGGTTCAGTAGAAAAAAAGAAAATGAAAGATGACAAATAGATATAGCTGTGTCAGAGGTAGGGAAGAGGAAATGTAAAATGAGAACTGCTGAGTAGAGAAATGAGTTAGACCTGACAGATATAAAGTACCAAAATGTACTTTGCCTGTATGAATAGAACAAGAAGAATGGAAAAGTGAGCACCAAGTATGGACCAAGGATGCTCTAGATACAGATCCCAGAATAAAGAATCAACATTTGAGCACCTACAGTGAGACTTAAGCATAATACAAACCCCAAGCCAGCTGCCTCCATTTCTGTAATGACCTGGCTGCACTTCAGGGGTGCTCTTCTGTTTGCATGTGCCTGTGCTGCCTTCCTTGCATGCTCTTACTTGCTGTGCAAATCCACATTTAGGAAGGATTTGAGAGGTACAGATTATATGTGGCAGGCAGGTTTGCTCAAGGTGGCATTTGACAGCATAATAACAAAAAAAAATTCATGCATCTCTACCCCAGCAGTGGAAAAACAAGGGGTGAGTGAGCAGACAAGGCAGTGAAAGCACAGAGGAATGAATAAGATAATACCAGCATAACCACACAGGCTGCACACAAGGTCAAGACCACAGAAATGAGGGTGGGGAGAGCTGCTATTTAGACCAAGAAGAGCTGAGTTTTTAGCAAATGCAGTACAGCCAGGAGTTAAAGGTCTTCTTAAAGGTTGGTCTAAGAAAACTCCATTACTGTGGTTAGCTAAATCTGCCTGATTCTCTTGCTTCCAGGAGTTACACTATAAACCTCACTCTGATATAATTTTAGGAAATTTACCAAAAAGCTTTCTTGCTGTGATGTGCAGATAAAATGTCCTGCTTCCACTGCCCTTGTTCCCTTCTATTCTGGTAGTCAGTGTTCAGGAGATGAATCAGTGCTTGGGGAGATCCTGTTCCCTGTGTTTAACTTCATAGTAAGATAGAGGCAGTCGGGTATATTGATCCACTTGTGACACCACACCTGCTCTGCTGTTCCTAAGGGTTTGGGCATAAGTACAGCTCAGGCTCTTGCTGGGGTCGGTGTGCTGGGGAGAACAATGGTCAAAAAAATAAGACTGAATTTATATTAAGATGATCTGAAATGAATTCTCATCTTGATAGAGATTTTATTTATCCCTGTGTTAATGAAAAAAACCCAACAAAATAGAACACTTCCAGGCCACTCATTTGTTACTTACTGTATAGCATCCGGAGAGAGGAAATGTATAAAATATCTTGTGAACCAGCAAGACCTGCTAGGAAACCATATTATGTTCCCCTCTGTTCAACAGGCTGGAAAGTCTTAATGTTTCCTGTCATCTTAAACTTCCTCTTTGCTTTATAAATAATTCCTGGATGCAAAACATTTTCTAGTGTCTTGGCCTTGCACTGAGGAATGCATGCTGAGACAAGCTCACTGAGACAAAAAACACTCCAGCAATTGTCCTCTTGGTGCACTGCCAAGCAATGGAGATTTTCAAGCAGGACATGAAAATTGAAATGCAGCTATGCAGATCATCATTACTTGGTAAAAGGGAAAAATTCTTTACAGGATGAAGGGTTTGTAGAAGTGGTGAAAATAAATTTCTGTATCTTATGCTGAATTGAACCGAGAAACTGAGCCAAATTGCCATTTGACCCTGCTTAAAGCAGAAAATCTGGAAATGCACAAAACACTGCAGAATATCTTCTCTCATACTCCCAGTGTTAGGGAAAGGTCACCCCTGTATCTCCCCTGAGAGCATTCAGCACCCAGAGCTGGGAACAAAGAAGGAAAGACACCTCAGTTCCTTTCTCATTGCCCTCTCTGCTCCTTGAGCAAACCCCAGGAGGTGGGTGAATCTGCTGATACCTGTGTGAGCTGCCCAGATCAGCAGGACCTCCAGGAGCTTTCTGCTGGTGTTTGCCCCAGGGTACTGCACCTCTGCTCATCCAGTGTGGGAAGAGCTGGGACACCACAGCGGAATCCATCAAAACCAATCTAAACATGCTCACTGCAGCAATTCTGCCGCTATTTCATCAGGTCGGTGTGTAATTGTTTCTGTTGCTGGAAGGCTCCATCACCCCTTCATTAAAATGCAAATTTCACATTAATTAAAAATGCTGGGAGCACTTGCACAATTTATGACCAAATCTTAGAGTTCAGAAACCCCCATGCTGGGGAGGGGCAGCAAGACAGTTTTGAAACTGCTGGAATAAATCCTTATCTCAGAACACTGAAGATGTTTTAGCTGATAAAGGTTCTTTGTGGACTTCTAAAATTAATTTGTTCCACCTAGACTGGGAAATAGACAAAGCAGAATGCATTCAAACAGAATTATATTCCTACAGATAAATGCATCTAAAACTTTTCATACACAAGAAAAAGGAAGAAGAAAGATCCCATTTTATGCTCTGAAGCAGCAGTAAGTGATCGTCTTTCTTCTCAACCTTCCTTTCTCAGCCAGAAATTTTGCATATTCCTTTGTATAGCTGGCTTACTCTTACATCACTGGGAACTTGTCTGTTGGGATTCCTCAGTTTGACTGGAGTAAACCCCATCTGCTACTAATTAGTCAGTAATGGTAGAATTTCTCCTGAGATGTACTGGGGTGAGTGGGGAGCTCCTCCTCAGTGACACACAACAGGCCGGCAAGAGGAGACCCTCAGGCTGTGCCTGCCTGGTTTTCATGCACTGAGCTGGGACTTTTCCAGCAGTGTTCTGCTCTGGGGTGAGGATCTGGAGAGGTGCTGGGGGAGCCTGAGCTCAGTGGTGCTCCCCACCTTGCTCCCTCAGGGGTATGGCTGCGGTGGGGTCCTGTCTGGCAGAGGGAGGGTGGGAATGGTTGGAGTGTGAAATTCTCCATGACACATTCATGGCATGTGAAGACACCTGTGGCATCTTGGCATGACTGGAGCCTTTCACTCTGCCCTAGGGGAGGAAGCTGTGTGATCTCCCTGCTGGGAAGTGCCTGGAGTGAAGGATCAGGCTGTAGGAAATCTTTGCTCTTTCTCCACAGGATACCTCAAGGCTGAGGCCAGAGGCTCTACCTCCTCATTCAGATAGCCCAATTTCAATTTCCAGTGCCTCCACCTTTCCTGAAAACCAGGCAGACACAGCCTGAGGGTCTCATCTTGCTGGCGTGGTACGTGCCACTGAGATGTAGCCTTTTCCCTTATTTTCCTTAAGCCATTAGCTTTTCCCAGCTGGTTTACACCCTTCTGCCCCAGGGAAACCTTTGGCAAACCCGGTCCTTACTTCTGGACATGAGCAAATCACAGTGTGTCACTGAGGGAAAAATATCCCTACAGCTGCAAAAATAACCCTGATTTGAAAAAAACCTTCTGCCTTAGAAGTGAGATAAATGGCAAAGGAGGGTGGCAGGTCTGTGCACACCCTGGCCTCCTTGCAGGAGAAGCAGGAGTGTGACCAGCATCCAACAGTGTATGGGAAGAGTTAGATAGGCTGGCACAGGGATCTCTCCCAATGTGCCACTGGAAGTGCCTGCTCCTGGTGCCTCTCATGCTTGAGTTTGAGGTTCCTGTTCCTGTTATTCATCTCCTGGAAAGGGTAAGCACACACACCTAGCTCCAGCAATGCCTGTGCAGAGCCTGTTTCTGGCACATGTATAAATCAGCAGCAATTTCTACTGAGGTAAATTTTGTTAGTCATTATAAAATTGTCATAAGTTAGGTCAGAATCCAGCCTCCTGAGAGGCTGTTAATGGGCCCTGGGGAGTCTGGGTGTGTGTGTGTACGTGCATGGATACGTAAGCAAGCGGAAGGGAGGCCAGGGCTCAAACCACTGCAGTTATTGCAATGCCCGTCCTTGGAGAGATGGGCTCCTCTAGTGCCAAGCTCTCTACAAGCCAGGAGTAAAGCAAAGGTTCCTCCTGCAAAGAGCCCACTCTCTGGTTTAGTGACAGCTGTAACAGGTGAATGATATGGAAATGTGTGAGTGTGGAAGAACAGGGTAATTACAGACACTTGCCTTTGCCCAGTCTCACTGTGGGCACTGCCAGTCCCAGAGCACATGTGCCTTTCTGCAGATTAGATTAATGATTGCAGATGGGTGAATTTCTGCAAATTTAGGGCATTGAGGATCTGGTCTGTTATTTATGAAGAGTGATCGAACACAGATATTAATTTCTCTGTTATTTATGCAGAGTGATTGAACACAGACATTAATTTCTGTGAGGCATGGCTTTTTATGGCTCCCTATGGATCACACAGTGGAAACTGAATTGCTGTCCTTCTGGTCATAGATATATTGTCTATGAAAATTCAGGAAGATCTGAGACTACATTATTAGGATAGTTTCCACATTCTCAGCCCTGGTACTTGAAAGATGATTTGTTGTTCATTCAGTTGAACTATTCTAAGATTTCAGGGGAAAAAAAAATCAAAAATCATCCTGATAGGTCTGGAGTTATAAATAGCAACACTGCATATACTGGGGAAAATGCTGCATTCCTCCAGGTTCTTGTAAGAAATAGGATTAAGAGAATGTGAAACTCGTAAAATTTATGGTGGCCCTTGGCCGGATGTGATGTGTCAGTGGCTGCAAGGCACATACCAAACGTGAAGTCAAGCAGTCACTGAAGATTTATATCTGCTGCAACTCTGTCCCAATAGCACCATATGTTTATAAGGACTGTGCATTTATTATTGGAAATTGAAGGACTGCCTCATCACTTCTTACTGGAATCTCATGGATTTGTTTTCTGAAGGACACTGGGAACAGTCCATGCTCCCACTTATATCCTAGGGCTATTTTAGTTTAAAGTAAAATGTAAAATATGTGTTCCTTCTTCTTAGCAAGGAACAGGATTCCTGAAATTAGAGAATGGGTGCAGGCAGCAGCCAGCCACCTCATTTCCATACTTCTTGTTGTGAAACGTTGTCTTCTTATGTCGGGATTTTATAAAAAATTTACATTTTCCTGGTACTGTACACATATCCCATCATTCAAACTGGGTGTGAAACAACTCCCCCGATTGAAAAGCTGCCAAAAATTCAGGAGCATCCCCGGTCTGCAACAGGAATAGTCCTGGGAATCTGTCAAAGCAGAAGAAGCGAGAGATGGGGGCTGGGGTGTGTGTGCTTCCCCAGCAGCCAGGGAGCCCAGTCTGAAGCCTGGCCCCACTGCCCTGGTTTGCCCCATCGCTGGCAGGGACACAGGGATGGGGCAGAGCTGCTGCTGACACAGAGCTCACACATGGGTGATGGAATGGTGAGCGAGTGCTGCCGGTGAGAAGGACACCCATGGGAAGGGGAATGGGCAAGAGAAAGTGCAAATGTGCTGTGGGACATGAGGGGCAGGGGCGGCTCAGTGAGAGCCATCCTGGAGGCTCTGCCCAGCTCGGAGCCTCCCCTGAGCAGGCAGGCAGCCGAAAACACGGGCTGCCCTTTTGGCTACCTGTCCTGTGCAGCTGGAAGGCCACAATATGCTAGAGGAAACCAAGTTGTTCCCCAGGCACTCATTCCCAGGAGCAGGTGGGGATGGTCCCGGGATGGGGATGCCCCCGGCCAGGGAAGGGAGGGTCCCTTGCATGCTCTGCCAAGGCTGAACCAGTGCCAGTAGCAGGCAGTGGTATCTTAAACAAGCACAGCTGTGGGTAGCTGTGGTAGCTGAAACAATATTCCATATCCATGGAGATGGGATTGTTGTGGTTAACCAATGTGTAACTCTCCCTGTTAAGCAGTTCCTGCTCTCATCAAGGGTTACGTTATACTTAATGTCATTTTACTTACCTACAGTCTAAGGTGTTGCTTTAACCCAGGCCTATGTGAATTTGTCACTTCTGCCCTGCAGAGCTGCTCTTAGGTCACAGTTATCCCAAGGGCACGCACACACACACACACACACACACACACACACACACACACACACACACACTTTTTGGGCATATCCGAACTGAGGAATTTAAACAGCCTGTAGGTGTTCCCCAGCCTTAGGCAAGTTTTCTGCCCATTAATGGCATCTCCACATCTCCAGTCAGGCTGCCCACATCCAAAGAGCCAACAGGGAACAGCCTCTGGTCCCTGTTAAATCCTAAACTGTTCCTGGGGATTGTAAGGGCCATGTTGGTGGCCCAGCCCTAAACTGAGCTACATCAGTGCTGCCAATTTAGCAACACCTGTGATCAAATTTCAGGGCTTAAACCTGCAAACCTGGACCTTCAGGATGACTTTGCTAGTATGGATGTAACCTCTGCTTTCTTCATGGGGAAGGAGAATAAACAGGAAAAACCTCTCACTTATTTACATAAACTATTACGCTGCTTACCCAAAATGCTGCCTTACCAACACATTACCTTGGCTGGAATCTGTTTAGCTTTTGATTTCACGAGAGATAAGAGACTGTACATCAGCACTGCTGTGAAAGGACATGCAAAAGGCAGCAGAAGCAATGGGCATCACCCCAGTAGCTCTGACCTGGGCTGTAGGTGCAGACATGATACTTTCAAGGAGGGCAGCACTACTTGCAGCGTGGTCTGGGCCAAAAACAGCGTCCCCTCAGTTAAATGGTGTGCAAAATCTAGCTGGGATGGATACAGGGATACCCAGCTTTGAACTAACTGGTGTAAGTCACATGCTTGAAAGTCCTCTGTCTGACCCCAAATACAACAGTGTCACTAGGGCTGAGGGGACCTTGCCTCTTGTTGGGTCTGGCTGCCAGAAACACATCTGAAATCACATATGAGAAGTCTGGAAGAAGCAGGGGTGGAAGCAGGGCCCACCCCAACCTTGTGAAAATAAATCCAATCTCTCTTTCACCTTCCTAATTTTGATTTTGTGCTGCAAAGGCCTCAAACACCTCCTGGTACAAAATGGAAAGGAACAGAGAGTGATGTTTATTCTACAGACTGGCAGTGTTTCAACCTTAGGACCAGTCTTCTAAGCTAAAAATTGCCGAACTAGCTGAATACCTCCTTCTGCTCCTGGATTAATGTGTTTGGCTTCTGCTGATTTATGGGAGCTGTCACTCCATGACCTCAACACGTGCTCTGAAGAAAGTGAGCTTGTGCCAGAAGCCAGGAGCTACCCAGTGGAAAACAAAGCAAAGAGAGATGGATCTGGTCTGTAACTGTGCACTGTGCCTGGGGCTCAGGTGCCCTGTGCTGTCACCATCACAGAACATCTGTGGCTGCTCAGCTGGGAGGAGGGACAGAGAGACTGATGACACTTGCCATTCCCTTCCTGAGGTGCTCAGTGTCCTCATCCCCCCATAACCCCACTGGCTGCACATCCTCAGCTGTTCCCAGTATCCCTGGGGGTTTCCTGGAGTGTCTGATTCAGGGGCCAGAAGAATGTCACTTGATTAGAATATGATCTGATCACAGACACTCTGATGTATTTTCCATATTTGAGTGGAAAAAGCTGCAGCTCTGCTCCAGTCTAAAGGTAAAAGATTGACCTGGTGTGTCTGCAGAAGGAAAGTCCTCACAGGTTTCAGCAATGGAAAAAAGCAGAAAGACAGACCGGTGATAACAGAGGGACAGCTTTCCACACACACCGAGTTGGCAAGGACACAAAGGACATACACACAGGATTCAATTTTTTCCCCTAATTTCATCTGACATTTAGCAATCGTAACTTTTCATTTGAGTAATAAATGGGTTTGTCCTTTCCAGCAAAACTGCTGTGGACATATTATTCCCTTTATGGTGTGTTTTGCTGAATTCCAGATGTTGCTGTTTATTCAAGTCAAAGGTCAAACACAGAAGAGTCAAAAACAAAAAAAAAGAAGTCTTGCTCAAAATGAAAAAGAAAATAAGATTTTGAAAGCAGTTAGTTTGTGCAGGTAATACTGTTACACAAAACTTTACATGAACTGAATTACAGCAATGTAGTGAATCATTCCAGGGGAGTGAAAATGACTGTCAGTGCTTGCTTCTCCCATTAACCTTTTATAATGTGAGCTTGTAAAATAATATGTGGTCTGGGAGATGAGGAGAAAAAGAGTACTCATTGAACCAGCCTCCACAGGAGAAATTGTCATCTTTCCTGATGTAATGATGAAAGAAATAACCCTTTGCTTATCCAGTCTACCCCTATATCAAATGCCTTTCTCTACAGGCAGAGATAGAGCAACCAGAGGAAACACATGATTAAAGATGGGGCTTGTTAAGGTTATGCCCAATTGTTTCTTTCTCAGGTGAGATCCATGTGCTCGGTGCTGCACAAAGTAAAACCTGATCCTCATTAGAACACTGATAGTCACCTCAAGTCCTTGCTCAGAGATGAGAAGATGAAACATTCTTGAGATGTTTTCTCAATAATTGATATGTAATTGCTTTCATTTTAACTAGTTTTTAATCTTGAGAACCAGTCCCTCTGGAACCAGCCCAGGTGGCTGGAGAGCAGCTTTGGGGTGGCTCTGAATAGCAAGCCTCTCACTATACTTGTGTCTTGGTTCTGGAGCGAGAGATTGACATATATCTGAATTTTTTCTTTCTGCATAACTAAACAGAGGCTATGAATTTGCCTCCAGTTTTGGTAGATATCCTCCATATTGCAAAGGAAAATAAGCAGAGCAAAAGCAAGAGGTTTGTTTTAATCACATGGAAGAGGTTCAAAGGAGTGGCTTGCCACCTGCTGTTGCTAGCTGAAGGCTGCTGAGATATTTAGCAGCCTATTTGAAATAACTGCATTCCTTGGGACTTCATTTTTGGATCCTAATTTATCCTTTTAATCCCTGTCAAGTGGGATGAAATCACCCCTAACGGGTAACCCACTCCTGCCTGAGGAGGTTTTGATGTGTGCTTGTCCATCCATCTGCTATGATGCTGCAGCAATGAGGGACAGAGGTGGAGAGAGAGCATTCCCTGTGGCATGTGGACATGATGGAGAGTTTTCCTGAAGCCATTGGGAACTGGGGACGACCTCCTTAGGAGGCCAAGGGGCTGATACCTCCCCAGTCCAATGGAGGTGAAAATAAAGGTGTGTGGCATCAGGTGTGAAGAGACCTTATAATGGAGTGAAAATGAACAGCAGTGCAAAATCAGCACAAAGTACAAACAATAAGTAGCTTTTCCCTGGCCATTTTTAATGTTTGGCAAGTTCCTGAGCAGCCTTTCCCTTCAGTAACCCTTGGAGCACTCCAGGAGCTTGTCAGGTTCTTATGGAGCTGCTCTTGCCCTATGCAGACACGAGGGATTAGTCACAGCTGGGGGAGATGTGCTGGGGGTCTGCCTGTGCCATCCAGCAGCTCACAGCTCTCCCTCCATCCTGCAGGAACCACAGAACCATGGAACCATTCAGGCTGGAAAAGACCTCTAAGTCTAACCATTAACCAGCACTGTCAAGTCCCCCACTAAACCATGTCCCTCAATGCCATGTCCATGTGGTCTTTAAATACCTCCAGGGATGGTGACGCCACCACTGCCCTGAACAGCCTGTTCCAGTGCTTGACTACCCTTTCCATGAAGAAATTTTTCCTAATAACAAATCTAACCCTCCCCCAGTGTATCTTGAGCCCCTGCAACTCATCTTGTGACAGATTTGAGGTGGCCTTGGTGTGGGTTTCTAGGTGCTGGCAGGAGATTGCCACGCAGATAGAAATGCTGGGGATGCTGAGTGAAGGGCTCTTTGTCCTCTGGCTCTGTGTCTTCATTCCATGTGAGACATCAGGAGAAGGGGAGGACATGTCAGTGCTGGGAATGGTCCCCTTGAAGCAGCAGAGCTGAAGTGCAAACTGAAGACTAAAATGTGAAATACATGTGCTCAGACAGATTTTTTTTTTTTTTAGTACCTTTGCCCCTGCTCATGAAGAGGTTTGATTTTATTTCCCTAAGGAGTACTTTCTCCCCATTGAGAAGGAGCAGAGGCACTAATGGGTGGCTGTCCTTATGAACCTTTTTTTTTGTGTCTCCCTGCCACAAAAACTATCAAAAGCCATTTGGCAGCTCCCCAGGGCTTTTGTTTCCCTTAGGTTTGGTTGCTCCTTAATTAAAAATTCCCTAGGTATCAGATTTTTGTTTTTATTTGATTTGGCTGCCTTTGAGAAGGGGGGAGGGGAAACAACATTTCCTCTACTTCCTGGCAGGAATATTTACCTATGGACACAGCTTAATCTGATTTTCAAGCAAACAGATCAATATTTGCTTTTCACCACATCGAAACTTGCTGTTAGCATTCCTGGTACAGAAATTAATACATGTTGATGTTAGTTAGGGGCCATTGATTTGTCTGGTGTATGTAGGTATAGTCTGCTTCAATTCAGCACAGTCAGTATATTCCATCAGAGAAGCTGCCCTCATATATTTCACAGTTGTATCAAGCTTGGTTTCCTAAATTAAGTTGCAATCAAGATAGAAAAGAAATGATAAATGGAAAATTAACTGCATGAGATCAAACAGGAATCAGCATGGGCACCTGGGGGTATGGAGGACAGCTTCATTTTAAGGAGGAGAGTGCTGTTGCAGGCTGGGTTACTGCAATCCCCAGTCTGACTGCCTGAACCTGTAAATCTCAAGTTTCCCAGGTCATAAGGTTATTCATATTTGCTTCCATTATAGCCTCTGCTAGGGCACTAATGCACCACTCCTGTGTTTTCCATGAGGAAATACATAGCATTGGTCTGTCTGCAGTCTACACAGGCAAGGTAAATAGAAAGTGGGAGATAATGCTATTGTTATACTTACTTAGGAGCTGGGAAGGTTCAGGGAAGGAGATTAAGGGACATGCCTGTGGCAGTATGTGGCAGATGGAACAGTTACACACTGGTCTCCCAAGATCCCTGGTAGTGTCCTTCTTTTATGGCCACCTCTTCTGGGACAACACCCTGGTCTCATTGGGACAAATGAAATTTGAGCTGTGCCAACTATCCCTGTAAAATGACCTTTCCAAAACACGGATGTATTTTACAAATAGATATACCTTTTCTTTGCAAATTAGTAATAGGGACCTATTAGACCTACTACAGGTTTCTTTGGCTTAGTACCAGTATCACCAATGATGCTTTGAAGGCAGATGCTACTGAATGTTGCCATGGGCAGGACTTTCTTCTTCCCTGGGCTTGTAAACAGCCCAATGTGTAATACAGTGGCTGGTGAGGAGTGGCAGCTTGGTGAGACATGGGTTTAATCACCAACTAGGGCACTCAGGACCTGGAACACGTGCACTGCACTGTGGTATGATCTAAGAAGCTATTTAAGGTCTCAGCTGGAAAACAAACACAGAAAATATAACCATGGATTACAAGGCTGCTTGAGATCTACGTAGATACACTGTTTTGACAGCAGAAATTATAAACAGCTCATTTTTGTTGACCTGTGCCCTACAATCTGTTTGAAAGCAATTCCTGCTTTTTATCTGAGAAACCAATGGTGGAAAACATTGCTTGCACGGAAAATATTGTCTGGGTCATCTCTTGCCCAATGGTTTGTTTCGAAATTCTGATTAACCAAGCTAATGTTCATTCTTCCTTGGCAGTACCTGAGTGTGAGTCCCCAAGGCGCTGTCGCTGACTGATGGGTCTGTGCTGATGAGTCAGAGCCCACATGTCTGTGATGGACTGATAAAAGCAGAATGGCACTTCAGACAAAACAAATCATGAGAGACTCACACATATCAGCCTATTCCACAATACTTTCACCAGTGGTGGAGGAAGAAAGTGGAAAAGGGAGATAGAGTAAGGAGAAAGGCAACAGGAGAAAAATCAGGGCATGGATCAAGCAGGACACATTAAAAAAACATTTCCAAAACAGAGAAAACTGGCTCCCACAGAGAAATCTGCTCTGCTTTGTCCTGCTTACTTAACAGAAGTGCTGCAAGCTTCCCACACCTCTCTTTTTGTTACTGGCAACAGTGTGAGAGAAACAGGCTGTTTCAGCATGTTTCTCTTCCTCACTCTTAGACTCGACCTGCTGCTTGCTCTTCCCTTCTTAGGAGAGTGACGAGGTGGAGACAGGAGACTGGGGCTCAGAACATCCTTCCTGGAGCTAAGGCCAGCAAGACAGTAAACATGTAGGTTTGGGCAGGTTTTGTTGTGTTATTGCCAGGTGCTATGAGCAAGGCTGAAGCTATAATGGGAGGAAGGAAAGTTTCTCAGACTGCTACAAGCAGTTTGGGCTGGCTTCACTGTCCTCTGAACTGTGCAGGCAGGAGTCAATGTGTGGGAGCAAGAGCATTGCTCAATTAGTCTAAAGAGATTAGGCCTCTCTTTACAAACCTGGCTGGATAAGGAGAAGAGCAGCTCATTTTACACACTCTAAATGTTTCTCTGGGACTGAGGTCCAGCAGGCTCCTAGAAACTCCTCCCCAGTGAGTGAGCCATTGCTAGACCTGTGTCTACCCAGTCATCAGTCTGCCCAGTTAGCTCTGAGAAACCTTCTAATGGAACTATCATTGCAGGCCATTTTCTGGTCTGGATCAGTGCCTGCTTTTCCACATGTGTTTGTCCTTCAGACTTTCCCCAGCAACATTGCTGCCAGGGCCAAAACTGGGCTTTCATTGTTGCAGTTATAGGAGTCATTAAACCTGGAGAGGATGCAGAGTTGAAGCCAGGCCAAGCTGTTTCTCCCCCAGAGACTGGTTTTCATCTGCACGTTATTACGTTAGAAATCTGCATTTATAGAAGATATTCTTAACACAAGAGCAATTGAGACCTCTTATCTGGCTGTGCTCTCCCTACCCACTCCTGGCCAGACAAATTGCTCCCAGGACATGAGAGCCAACTGGGTGCCAGTTCCAATCTGCTGCTGTCATTTCTGAAGCACTGTGGTTGATTATCTCTGACATAAGTCAGTTGTCACCAGCACCTCCCCAGGCTTGTACCATAACTGCTCCCTACGCAGGTTCACAAGCCCTGATCCTCTCTCCAGGTGTGCTTTCCCCTCTGTCATGCAGAGTGGGCCATCATGAGGCCACCTCAGGTAGGGTAGACACAGAGAAACTGCCTGGTGGGAACAGTCCATATTTCATACCCTGTGCAACAGTCCATATTTCATACCCTGTGCAGCAGTTGCTTGTGAGAGAGTTTGATGGTCTGAGGACAAAAACCATGCCGGCAATGGAGCTAATATTCTATTGATATGGAAGCTTCCAGGCTTGTGCCCTGGTCCTATTTATTTCCTAAATCAAACATAGCCCAAATGACCTAGCCTCAGTAAGCTATGTAGGGAAAATATCAGTCTAATGCACCATAGAAGACAGACCCTCACTCTGGGAGTGTAGAAGATCCTACCCAAGGCTTGATAAGAAGCCTGGGGCTTGGTGCTGCAGGGAACAAAACATCTCTGTGCTCATACCAGTGGTGTTCAGACCCACTGGGCAGCATTTGTGCTGCTATCTCTATGGTCTTTTGCTGCCAGACATCTCAAAATTAAGCAATCACATTTTTAACTCAGTATCTTCTACTCTCATCAGTTCTTACAGAGCAGGTTCTGGGCAGGAAACATCTGTTTCAGTGACTGCAGCAGCCAGAGCAGTCAAGTGGGCTCTGGCAAAATGGGGAGTAAACAAAGCTGGTGCATAACAAAGAGGTGTCGGCAGCAAATTCTTCCTATCAGAAAAAAGGCTAAATCTCACCCTTGTTTGCCTGAATCCTGTCTGTTTCCCGGTTAAGCCCCAACGATTTCAAGCATCCCAGGCATGCAAGGAAACACTGTTGATGTCAGGCAGTCGAGGCCTGCCGGGAAGAGGGGATGGAGCTCAGGAAGTCTGGGCCCCTGGCAATGAAACAAATATTGTGTGGAGAGCATTTTCTGGGTCGTAAAAGGGTTTCCCCAGTGTTCAATCTGTCTGAGATGATTTTCTATTTAAACTCCCCAGCTGTAGCCTGAGGAAGGGGCAGTGGAGCACAAAGTGAATCACCCATCCTGTCCAAGAGAATCCTGAGGTGGGAGATTTCCTGCCTTAGGAAAGAAAACAAATACACAGTCATTGCTGGTGCCAGAGGGGAATCCAACACCATTTAACAGGGACCTCAGTGAGGCCATCCACGGGCCCAGACATTTATTCCATCTGCCATTGATGCCCCATGCTCAGGAAAACCTGAGTTGTGGGCCCCCTCACTGACGGGTGTGCTGTGCTGGAGTAGGCCACCAGAACAGGGCAGGTTGTCCCAGCACAAAGCCCAGCTGCAGCCAGGTTGTGCACTGGAGGTGGTGTTCACAGTCACCAACACCATGCTTTTCCTGGCCACTGGAAGCAAGGGGAGCCTCCCTTCCCAGCTCCATTCCTCATGCAGGCAGACTGTTGTCAAGGTAATCAACACTGGTTCATGAGCTGCATAGTGTGGTACTCTCTGCTCCCCTCACTAAAGGACAGAAAATTATTAATCAGAGGAAGGTTCAAGTTACAAAACACCATTATTCACTGAATCAGCACTGAATCATGCCCAAACTCAGCACGTAAAACAGACTTTAGCCACAGGAATGCTTAAACTGCTGACTGTGATGAAGAAAGTTGTGAAGGTGATAAAATGTAGGGTAACATTAGCTGAGCTACACCTATTTAAACCCAGTTATCTACAGCACTCAAGCTTTAAATTTGTACTTCAGGCTAAATTTTCTGTCATTTTATATATTTTAAATGGGATTAAAGAAGCCAAGTTTGAAAATGTTTTGGGTCTATTTTCCCCCTCATTGAGCCACTGAGAATTTCAATGGGAGCATCCCCAGGAACACAGAAAAGTTGTACCTATGTGATTGAAGAATCACTTCAGTCAGACATGCAAAATGCTGATCTGCTAAAAATTCAGTGAACTAATTCAATCACACTCATATAATTTTAATAAGTTACCTTTTTACAGGAAGGTTTCATATTGGATCAGACAGTTTTTACTGTGTCACTCCAGCTTCACGTCAAATGGAAAAAAGATGCAGGTGATGCAGGTCACCTGTCTGTCAGACACAGACTGCCCTAAAATACCGTTTTTGAGAACTTGCTCTATTTAATAGTAACATTTGCAGCCATTTGCAACCATTAGCACATTATGCTAACCAAGAAAACCATTTCCATTTATTTGACTAGCTTTGCATTAGCTCTAAATTAAGCATTGTATTTAACTATGCACTTTCATAGCCAGTCCTCATTTTTTTCATTAGAGAAGTAAATTTCTACTTGAAATATTTGGTAAACAAATAAGGGGAAATATCTTTGTCTGCAAGTGTGCTAGGGGTGCAGTATTCTGTCATGGTGTCTTTATGAAAAAGTTTTTGAATGTTTGACAGGAAAGGTGGGATTTGCCCAACCAACTCCAGATGTTCACACTGCAAATTTCTGCCTGTGAGCTAAGAGTCTAGGGTGTTTTTATAGTCAGTGGAAAAATACAGACTCTTCAGGATGCATTTCCCCTACTCCTAATGTCTGCAACAGCTGATATCACACCCTGAAAGTGCTTGTTTCTTTTTCCTGGCTCTAAAGAGAACCACTACAGTGACTGGCACTGATGCAGATGTCCAGGCTATGTCCGGACTAAAGAACTAAAATGCCAGGGATCATTGCTTGGCACTGAAGTTGAGGGGCAAAGAATGGCACAAAATGCTCTTGCCCTCAGAAGTAGTGAGGTATCCCTCAAGTGACTGCTACTGCCCTGGCCTGAGTCCACCAGGCCTTTGGGAGGGCTCGGATTGAAATAATGCTGAGGACAAGCAGCTGGGATGGGGTTGAAACACTGTGGAGAAAGCTGCAGTAGCTAGCCCTGGAAGAGAATTTTGTGTTGTAGACATGCCAAAGAATAGAAGTGAATCCTACCAAATGTCTTGGGGATGCTCAGGTCCTCCTCTTCTGCCTTCACTGCCTGTAATTTGTGAATGAAAATATGTTAAAATAGGTTGCTGCTTGGAGGCTGCTGATGTTTCTTCTGCAACAGAACTATGGTTTGTGGTTAATACTTGGCTGCTCTGACCTTTCCTCTTATCCTTCCTGAAGCAGAAAGGTATTTTTTGTCAGTGCCTCCAGCTCTTTTCACAAACTATGCAGGAAGAGAATGGCTCATTTACCTCCATAGAGATTTCTCTACATTTATTTCCCTCTAGTGGATTTGTGCTGCTGGAAGGATTAAGGTTTTCACTTGTTATTTGGTGATTATGAAAATCATTGGGGACAGAATTGCAAGATCAAGTAATGCTAAACTCAAAGGGCTTCCTATGAGAACTTTTGCTGCTCCTTTGATGTCAGCACAAGACTCTTCTCATCCATACCAGAGTCAGTTGCCAGCTCTACCCACCAGAGCACCAGCATCCCTTTGTAAGTTCTCAGTCTGGTTGGAACATTAGTTGTCAATATCATGGAAAAATCCAATCCTTTATTTCATCTAGATTTCATAGTGGAATCACGCTGGTTTAGGTTTACTTTTTGCCCTGTAAAAACTGTTTGTTTGTAAACAGTTTCATTATTTTGAAACAAAATTTCTCATTTTTCATCTTTCAATAGCTCTCTCTTGTGTCTGCAAGACAGAAATATCACTGTCACTATGATCTATTGCTATGGGTATGTACTATGTATGCTAAATCTATCAGACTGATCACAGTTTTAGTGGTGCAGGTATAGCATGGCCATGATCAGTCTCTCTGCTGGGAAATAACACCTGAGTTAATTTCATGCAGCTGGGACATCTGATTCTTCACATGTTTTTGCTTTGTCTCAGCAGTTTCAGAGACCTCTCCATACAGCAGCACAAATGAAAAGCAAGTCTGACCCCAGACACTAAGGACAGACAGAAATGAAAAATAAAACAACCCAAGGAATTGATGTTTCAATTCAATTGCAACATAAAAAATAGCAGAAATTGGATGTGTGAATCTGAGGGGAATCTAGAAGTCCTGACATGTCATTACAACTGCTTCTTTATAGTATGAAGTCTTGTTCTATGATAATACATTACTGAGTAATTTTGTCTATATGCCTTCTCTTCCATGTAAAAATACTGTTTTTCAATTAAGGAAGCTTACTTTGTTTTGAGTGGTTAGATTTTATTCCTGAAGCTTTAAAACAGCATAAAAGATATTTGATAGGAAGAGTGCTCGTATATATCACAGGCAAAATTCCTAAAGACAAGGAATTCTTGAAAATTGGTCTCTAGACCAATTTTTGCACAAATGAGAAGTGCTGTGAAAAATGATAATCCATATTAATTAAATCTTTTAGTGTTAGAAAACAAATTGAGGCACATGTGAAAGCTGAAGGGATTTGTAATGTGAGTCAGTCTTTTTGCCTCTAGGTCACCACTTCAGAGTTGGTGTGGGCTAGTAGCAACTGAAAGTCATTATTCTCTGACAGCTGTTTGGAGACCTCTGGGAAATGAGTTTGTGTTATCCTGCTAGCAGTGGTAGTGACTGATGCAGCATCAAGTAATCTATCCTCCCTGCAGGGGGTAATTGGTATTTTCCTCCATGGTGGCAAACAGAGGGTCTGTAGCTAAAACAGGCATAAAACAAAATTATCATCCTCTCATTGTATCACCAGCATCAGCCACATACTTTAATGTTCAGCCCCATTCTTTAATGTTCAGCCCCCAAAGTGCTGATGCTGTGTGCACCTCATCACCACGGGGCCTGGGCTCAGAACACAGGCACTGTCAGCAGGATGGCCCCTGAGGACTGGCATTGCTCTCCTTGCTGGTAATGCTCCCACAAATGAAGAGCTGGGAAGGGAAGGGGGGTGAACCTCTCCAAGGCTCCACACCCCATGTGCTGCCTGCAATGGCACAGCTCCTGTTTCTTTCTGTTCGTGGAATTTGGGCTCAAAGCACTGTAAATGAATGATCTGTTGGTCAAGTTCCTCCTGCTCACTGCCTGATTCCCCCACCATTCACTCCTGCCCTCCTGAAATTTTGGGTTGGTTTCCTGACTGGCAACATCACCATGTGTGCAGCTGATAAACCTCTGAGCACAGGATCATGTTAACCAGAGGGCCCAAAGCAGCTTTAGATGGGCAGCTGAAGTTAAACATCAACAAACTTGGGTGAGGAAAAGCTGCCAGAATGCATTAGGGCCTTGGCATTTTACATTCTTGTAAATATTTTGCAATCTCTTTTGTAAAAAAATTTGCAAAGAACGTGTCTCCATTACATGTTTTGATCTAGTACTAACACTCCCCAAATCCAAGTTTACTGGTCTTTGTCAGTTTTAGAGACACTGACTCACATCTCAGTCAAAGCTCTCAGTTTACCTTGACCATGTGTAAAAATTGGGGTCTAACCTCCCCTGGAATTTCCTGTTATTTCCCTGGTGGGGTCTGACTGATGGAGGGATCTGCATCTAGAGGAACTTTCCTGGCAGACTTTTCCTGCCATGTTTTTCCTGCCATGTTTTTCCCATCTACTTCCCTGTGCTCTCAGTCTCTCCATGCTTTGTGACTGATACAGCCTCCTACAGACACTGGTGATTCCCTTAATTCAAAACCAAACCAGAAGTGTTGCCCTCCAGAGAGGCCTGTGTCACGCCACTCTCTGAAAACTGCTTGGAATGATGCACTCACACTTATGTCTGTGTACCTCTGAGGTGCCTGGCAGAAGGAAACCTGCATCTTAGCATGTGCATTTCTAGAAAGAGTTAACAAAATGGAGCTAATATTCAGAAGGAGTTTTTTAAAGTATGTTGTAGACCTGGAAAAATATGTTAAAAGATTTAAAGTGATCAGTCTGATTTATGAAGGAAAAGAAGATTTAGTGGCCACTCAAGTTACAGTCAATAAAAAGGCTACAATGTTAAACAGCTTTTTAAATCTAATGGAGAAGGACATGACAAGAAACAGTGGCTGGAAGCTGAAGCTAGACAAATTCAATTGCAATCTCATAAACTGTAACTCCCATAAAGCACTGTGCAACCAAGGGGAAATGAAGTTTAATGATGATCCTGACTCAAAGCAGATCATGGCTGGGAGGTGACAGTTGTGCCACCATCTGCAATGAATTTTTAAGCGTTTGGACTATATGGATGTTGTGATGAGACTCAAGTGGCCAGTGTGTGATCTGAGCAACCACAGTGGAAACCTGGGATTCTCATGCCATTTGAGGAGTTCTGGGAAGTCTGAGATATCCAGACAGGAATGACCAGATACGCCACAAGACCTAGAGACCACCCTTTTGGAGTAGAAGCTAGAAACTAGGAAGGATACCTTGATGAATCTGCAAGGATGCTGGACAGTGGCAAGGAGGATGGCTGAGTCTAGTCCCAATCACCCAGAATCCTCTTACAGACAGTAAAGAGCTTTAAGTAGGCTAGTCAAAAATGGAGTTCTGAAATAAATCTGATGAACCATGACACGAAAACAGCTATTTGTCTCCGTGCATTTGTAAAATGAGAGCAGGGAATTTGGATAAGATATTGATCTCGTGCTGTAGGCATCTAATGATGTGAGATGAATACAGCACTCAGTGATTAAATGAAATGCTCTGATACCATAGCAATGTTTTTAGAAATGTTGGATTCTAAATTGCAAGATTTTAGCTTTTTCATCTGAATCTTGGATAGTAATAAACAATGAACATCCAGAAATTCAATGTTTTTTCTTAGGCCAAACTAAAACAGTAACATAGAGTACAAGTTATTCTAGTGCTCTCAATCAATAAACAAAACAAAAACAAAAACAAACATTCACCCACTGAAGTCAGAAATTCTCTTTTCTCTCCCAGAAACATCCCAAGCCAACTTGTGAAGTTTGATTAATATATAGCTACTGATGTGATATGTATTGCTACTGCCCAGAAATCCCTTTGCCTGAATACAGAATCCCAGCGGTTCAATGACAACCCCACGCCACGTGTACATTGTTGTGCAATGTCCAAGCATAAGACTCAGTGTTGCTCAGTAATACACAGTGAAGCAATCAGGGAAGAAAAGGAGAGGAAGAAATAACCCAGCCCACAGTAAGGGAAAGATCAGAAGATGGTTTGCTCCAGTGGCCTTTGACATCCAGTTGCTGCTGTACCTAAGGCAACACTAATTTTCCTGAGCCCTCTGCTTGGGGTCTCCAGCTGGAATAGGCCACTGTCCTCTTTGGATGACTGCACTTTCTACCACTCCTGCACAAGTTTAGATGTGTAGTCCAGGTCTGAATTGTGAAGGAAAGTGCAGAGAAGTGGCAGCAAAGACAAAAGCTGTGACCAGGCTGAAGCCAGCTGGGCACAGAGGAGCAGCACTTTGCCCTGTGCACACCCAGTGCTGGAGAGACACGTGGTACCACACCCTGCAAACACAGAGCTGCCAGTGAGCAGAGGCACACAGAGGTCAGGATTATTTTTAGAGACATAAAATTAATGGCCTTCTGTCCTGAGTCATTGGAAAAATGTTGTTTGGGGCAGTTCCTGCTAGGAAATACACACCAACTTTAAAGATGTGTTTACCTACTCAACACCTTTAAATGTTTGTTTACATGCTGTACATATGGGTTGGGCTTCAGAGGCTTCATATTCAAAGAAAAGGCAATCTCTCCATCAGTCACAAGCAGGTCTTTTAGGACAAGGAGATTATCACATTAAATTTTTCAAGAAGTGTTGGAATCACTGGCCAAGATGTCCCTATAGTCCCTAAAGGGAAGTGGGCCATGGTCTGAGCCATACCATGGAATCCCCTCTTGAAGAAGTGGTTCTTAAGGTGTCAGCAAGGCCTGTTTTAGTAGGTGTTGCCTACAGGTCCCCTCTCCCTCACTGGCTTCTCCTAAATTGACTGTTGTAAAAAATCTTGTCTGCAGTAGTATTTTAGTGCTATTCATTGTAACTCCAGGAGTGTCTCTGGAAATTGAAATGGCTCCCATTTGGCAAAAGACTCTTTCCTGGTCCTGGCCTCACAGGGAATAGAGGGATAGGTGACAGTCAGAGGTGACTCAAGACATACCCTTGGAGTGATACAGTGTGGTCTTTAGTCCTTGGAGCACAGAGGTTGGGTCTACAAGTGCTTCTGCATGTGCTGTTACCTGAGCTGGTCCTGAGCTGAGCTCTGCCAGCTCTTCATGGTGGCAGTACAGTTGCTCTTGGATTTGATTGCTGAGTGCTCAGGATGCTTGAGAAATCTTATGGCATCCATGTCTTGAGCGAGCCAAGAAGCTGGATGTGTAACTCCTGCTTAGCCCCAGGATCCTGGAGCTTCAGGAAGGCCCCCAGACTTTGGGGCTAAAACAGGAGTTACACATCCATCTGCTTAACTCCACCAAGAGCAGAACATTGGGCCAGCTCCCACTTAGATGCTGCAGAAACCCAGAAGCTAAAACACAAGGCAGTGGTGGGTTTAGATGCCCATGGGGAAGGCAGCATCGAAGGCTGAAGTTCTGGATCTAAAAGTTGCCTGCTTTGGGAGAAGTTTGGGTTGCATCTGCCCTTCTTGGGGTCAGTGCAATGCAGAGTGTCCCTCAGCCAATGCCACAACACATCATCATGCCAAAGTCCTCACAGGAGCCCCGTGGCTGAGTGTTCATCCTTTGCCCTGTGATCATGGGAAGGTTGATGGCTGGATCCTGTCCAGATAAGGATGGAGATCCTTGATGGGGCACATATCGAAGCACTGGGAGGAGAAACATCGCTCACTGGCTCTTATCCAGGCTTTCAAAGCAGCAGAGCTAAGGGAATCATGTGAAACCTAAGCACAGTCAGCACTTCAAGGGCTTCAGCACTTAAATCTTTGATAGTCATTGTTTAAAGTAAAAACTTAATTGACTTTTCTGATACCTACCTGATGCACTCCACCAAAAATATTATGGTTTTTGGTTTTTTGGGGGTTTTTTTGTGGGTTACATTACCTTCTTAGGTAAAAGTTTAGGAAGAAAATGTCCATTAACACAGTCAAATGAAGTTTATTACAAATGAAGAATTACTGGATAGTCAGACAGCATGGAGCCTGTACTTTTAATGCAATTAATACACTAGTATAGTCAAGACTGAAGTTCAAAAATCACAATTGTGAGGGTTCTTTTGTTTTTAAATACATAAGCATTGAGATCCTTAAAAGGGAATTTTTCCTACTCTGAGGCCCTGACTGCTGCATTATTGTAATAAGGCAGCTACAAAAATATGTGGGTTTTGGACTTTTTTTTTGCATATGCTTTATAAGATTGGATTGATTTTTTAAATGTAAATGAAATTACCAGCATTTTTGTATCCTAAAATCCTTTGAAAACAAAAAGGAATTCTGCTTTGCTATGTTCCTATGTGTCAGAAGAGCAGGGCTTTTGCAGGTGTTCATCACTCCTTAAAGGAATGTGGAAGACACTTGTATCCCTTGGAGAAATGTGGTCCCCATTTTTCCATACAGGATGACATGGCAAGAGGTTCAGAGGAGATAGCAGGACGTTTAGGTGAGAATTGCCTAAATCTCAAAAACTTTGTCAGCATTAAGTTACAGTCTTTATGGAAGAGTGGCAGACAATTCTCACCTTTCTTCCCCAGGCTTGGCTCCCTCATTCCCATCAAGCTTCCTGTGGCATTTTAGGGCTCATGCAGTTGTACAGATCTGATCTCAGGGGAAAAGAAAAAAAAGTTGTCTTCTGGTGGATCTGTTCCCTGAACTGACTTGGTGCATGTTCTTTTGCTTTTATATTCCACTGACATGAACCATCTTCTTCTGATGTCATTAGTCAATGCTACCTAGGCTTCTCTCCAATAGGCAGTACTAGTAAATAATTATTCCTTTTGCTCTGAGGCTCTTGGGAGCACCAAGGCAGAGAGGCAGAGTGACTTTTCAGGGCTCCTAAGTCTGTGTTTCTCAGCCTGGTGCTGGGTATGAAAGCATGGCTTACCCTTAAGGACTATGAAAGGACTTTGCACAGCAAGTTGTTTAGAATCCTCCTTGCCCACACAACCACAATGTAATTTCTGCAAAAATGACAAAAGCCTCCTAAATCCTGCTTCCCATGGCTTAGGCACAATCTCAGATGCTTCAGTGCTCATTTTAATTTGTTAGCTGTGAGCAGCTAACGAGCAAGGTGAGGGATGTGCCAGCAGCAACAGCCAGCAGGTCCTCACAGCCACTGTATTTGGGGCTCACATGCTGAGGGTATTTATTCACCCCTGCAGCAGCACTCACACCTGTGAGTGTGCAGGATGTGTGCTGCTTCTTGCTGGTGGTGACAGCTCTGAACAGTCATCCCTTGGTCACCTTGTTCTTCAAGGACTCATCCCCAGGATGCAGCACTGCCATTTATCAGGATTTAGCTGGGGCCTAATTTGCAGCTTGGTCACTGCACTTGTGGAAGGAGAAGTGGGGAGAGCTTCAGAGGGGAGCAGCATGAATGATTTAAGATCCAGAAGATAAGATTTGTGGATTCAAAGGACTTGAGGAACATCAGTGTGGGCCAGGGAAAGATAAATGTTTGAAACAAGGCAAAAATGCCCTAAGAAAGGAAAGGAATAATCTGTTCCTGGAAAGGAGTCAGAGATTATGGATTTTAACTACAGCAAAAAGACTTCAGTTAGAAATTATGAGGAACTTTCTCAATAAAATATTGAAGCATGAAGCTGGATGCCCAAGGGAAGCTGTGAAACCTTCACACCAGTCTTTTTTTTTTTTTTTTTTTTTGGGACAGATTAGAGAAGCACCTATGAACATTAGTTTCAGTGCTGTCAAATTTGTCTTGGGGCAAGAGCTCTGCATAGTGACCTCACAGATTCTCTTTCAGGCTGGTTTTCTCTGATGATATTAGCCTGTGAAACTTTGTCACAGAAAGTAATTTCTCTGCAACAAGTGAGATGCAGCCATATGGTATTTCTGGGTGTGCTGTGGCAGCTTGGTAGGGCATGGCTGTGCTGCAGAGCTGCTCAAAGCAGGAATGCAGAGCCCAGGGACACAGCACAGGAATGCAAAGATGAAATGTGAATTAGAGACTTTAATTCATGGTGCAGCTCTTGAGAGGGGTGTCCTGCAATTCTTAAGGATTGCAAATGGTCAAGGCCTCAGTCAAAGATCTGAAAGGGAGTGGGTATTGATTTCTCTAGGGAATCAGATTATGTGTGAGTTGTGCTTTTCCCCTGAAACTCAAAGCCCATAAACTGCCTGCCTTTACGATTCATTTCTGTACAGAGAAGACTTGCTCCCTAACAAGCCAGTGCAAAATTGTCTCCTTCACATGTACCTGGGCAGTCACCAGCAAATGTAGTTTTGCTCAGTAAACTTTGATCCATGATGTCTACAGGAGTTTGGAATTCTAAAGCCAAATGTATCCTTTGCTTCTCTGATTCAGATGCCACAGAAATGCATACTCTTTATTAAGGTCCTGCATTACATTTGCCATCTCTAGAGTGATAGATCCTGCCTAGGTAGTTGGAAAAGAGCATGCCAGGAGTTTTCTCATTGTAAAGACATTATGAGCTGATATAAATCCTGGACAAGCCAAGCTCACAGCAGATGTAACATAATAGAAACAATGCAAAATGTTCTAGTCCCACAGCAGGGGTGGAGCCATCTCTTCTATTCAAATGTGGGGGTATATCTCTACAGATACACACAGAAAATGAGAGTTGCTCCTGGCAATGCCTTTTCCAGTTGGGAAGCAGTCATACTTCACGAGCACTGCAGCCAGGCTGAAAGTGCACCTCTTGCATGTGTCTGTACAGGGAAAGCTGGAATCAGCAGAAGGCCTGACAGGAGGGCAAGGTTCTGAAGGAGGGATGCAGACCCAGAGCAGGAGGTGGGAGAAGAAGAGCTGCTGCACCCGTGCGCCTCACATGAACTCCAAGCACAGGATCCATCACAGGACGTGCAGCCCATGGGTAATTTACTTCAGCATCTCAAAGTTTGGGATCATCCCAGAGTAAACATGATCTGGGTTTATATGTACATTTTTCAAGGGACACTGACATGGCAAACAAAAAGGGGACATATCACAACTCTCCACTCCCATAGCTCAGCAGCTGCCTTCCCTCTGCACTCTGTGATGCACTGCCAGCCTCCCTCCATTCCCACCTTGAGAGCCACAGCTGGTCCAAGTGCAGCATGAAAGAGGCCTGGGTATTTTGGGGCACCTTTGAGAATCAAAGGCAATAAAACTTTCTTTTACATCATCTGTCACACTGCTTGAATTAAAGTTAGCAATTGGTGTGAGCATTTGCCACAAAGATTTCCTACGGAGTAAGAGAAGTAGCCAACTCCTGTGGCATTATCAGCAAATAATATTCACTAATATTTCTCTGGTTTTGAGACAGTAAAAAAAGATGTGATCTGGCAAAAAGCTGTGGAAAGAAAGATCATACTTCTGACCAGCCAAGGCTTACATCATCATCTCCAGGAATTTCTTCTCTGCAGGGAGCACAGAGCAGTCCTTCTTTAGAAGGTCAACAGGGTTACTTAAACTTGGGTCATTTTACACAGCTGGGCAAATGAATCTGGGGAAATCAAGGTGGCAGAAGTCTGTCAGTGAGACTGGAAGGGATGAGAGACCAGGATGACCATGTGGAGCTACAAACCACTGCTAACAGACTGTTCCTGGTTGAAATAGCTGGTCTGATGGTATCTTTTTCCAACAAAGACATCTGCAGCCTTCATCACCCATCACTTGTTCTGGGATGGAAGCATGAACTTGACCAGGAGGCTGCCCAAACCCAGTGCCTCTTCTATTTGCTCCACACATTGGAGAATAACACGGGGAAAGCCTTAAGATCCATTTCTGGACTGCAGCATGCCACAGGAGCTGCTCCAGTTAGCCAAGGTGAGCCCAGAGTGGTGGATGTTGAGCAGAGAGTGGATCTGTGGGAGGATTGTGCCCACTGCAGGAGCAGGGTCTGGTTGCACATTCCTCAGCCCTGAGTCACATGGGGCTGCCTGCTGACCCCTAACCCCACTCCAGCTCCAGGCACAATTTTCCTGCCTCTCTTCTGTGGGAGAGAATGTCTTCTCAAAGAGGAATGATGAAGAGCAATCTCTGAAGTCTATAAAACACCGATCCTCTGGGGCCACACTGTGCCAGGAGGGCTCAGTGAGATGGCTCACAAAGGGGCTTTTCTCCTTTCACTCCTGGCCTGAGGGGGTGGAGGGGGTCCAAAAAGCTTGTTAACTTTGCAAAACATGTGAATGGCATCTCTGCAGCAATAGCAGAGATCTGCAAGCATACAAATGAGAGGTTTCAATCTTTGTAGTTTAGCAGAGGTTAATGAATGATCAATAGATGATCATTAGCCAGATGCTCTTTTAGCTAGTATTTTGGAGGTTGCTACAAGCCCAAATAGGCCTCATTAAAACATTTTAAGAAGAAGCTTCTATAGGTAGAAACTGAGGCACAGTGTTGACAGTAGCTCCACATCAGCTCAGTCCATGTCTGATGTGACCGTGACTTGCTGGACACAGAGTGCACAGAGACAGGAGTTTCCAGTCTCAACAAGGTGATAGAGGAGAGGCCAAGACTCAAGTTCTGGCTGTAAATCCTGCTATTTTTTTTTCCATCTTCCACCTAAGTTTAGTGTTGTGACCTCCCCTGCAAAGTGGAACCCACCAGGAGGGGCTGGTCTAAACAGTTGTGTACATTGAGCTGTGTGGGATTTGCCTCACAGTCAGCAGACAGAGCTGCACTTCCCAGGGATGACAGAGGCTTTGGAGCACTTGTCCCACCACTGAACCAGTCACAGCAGATGCTACAGCACAGCAACACTTCAGGCCAGGAGGGGAGAGGTGCATTTCATCTAAATCTTGATGCCTGCTTCATCTGGATTAGGAACTGTAAAATCCTTCTCTGGTTATTACATAGAAAAAGACACCTCTAGAATTTGGTTCATTTTCAAAAAGAAGTATAACATGAGAGAAAAAAATTGCTCTCCCATATTGCTGCACCTGACCCCCATGAGCAGAACAGACCCATGAAATCTTGCTGCATTTTCCTAGCTCTCATCTGAAGAACTTTGTGTTGGCTATTTTCCTTTAATTAATAATTAAATAATAACAAATAATTAAACAAATCTGTATTCCTGTTTAAACAAATACTAAATGAAATAAAAAGAACTGAAGATTACCAGGTTTGCTGCCCTGCTGCAGGTATATGAGTAGTTAGTCTTGTGTAAAAGGAGCAAATGTTGCTTTGTTCCACGTGGTTCTGCCTGCACTTCGGGTGCAAATATAACACTGTGCAGTGATGGTGAGAAGGAGGTGATACCAGTGGGTCTCTACATGTACATGGCAGCTAAATACCTGCTTAAATGCTCCAGCATCCTGCAATCCCAATGGACAGGGGAATGAATTGGAGTAAAAGAGAAAAAAACATAGATTGTGCTTTCCCAAAGAAGGGGAGCTTTAGTCTGCATCCTTCCCTTACCAGCCTAAAAAGATATCATTGTCTTAGAAGACAAGCAAACCATATTCCAGATGTCCAGAGTATTTGAAAAAGGATGTTTATTAATGACCTGGGGACTGAAGATAAACAGACTGCACAAAAATAACCCCTGAGGTACAATGGTGGACTTAACCTCTGCATGCCAGAGGTCTGGGTAGCCTGGGGAGGGGGCAGACAGGGCTGCACAGGCTGTGGAGATGGCTTCAGGCACAGCTCAGAGCTTCTACTTACAGGTAGTAACAAATTGCAGCACTGCAGAGGGCAAATACAGATCTGCTGGAGAAGTGTCTTCTCCTATTGTCTGCTTACATGATCAATTATAACAAGAGAAAATCCTGGCCTCATCACTCATGTCAAAAAGAGCAGCCAATCCATCTTCCTGTAGCAAACACTGCTATGAGAACAAAGGGAGGTTTTACCAGTCCTTCCTTTTGGACACACATAATTTATAAACCTACAGCAATATTTTTTGCCAGTACAACATCCATGCAAAAGCAGCAACCACAATAAAAGAAATCCTCTTTACTTAGCTTTGCATCCCCCCACCTAACACATAAAACCTGACTGCTCAAGATCAATAATGTATGTTCTGGGCAGGGTGAGATCCATCTTCCCCCTTCTGCACATGCATATTCCCACAGGGAAAGGCCAAGAGACTCAGATTCCTCTTCTGAATTACATTGCACACCCTGAAACTCAGTGAGACTGGGCTCTGTGATAACTGGTGGAGAGATATTCATGTCAAGGACACGCTGCTAAATGGCCTTCCTGCCAGCCCAGATTAAGCAGTGTCAGCTCCAGCTGATTGCACTCATCACAGGTCTGTGCAGGAAAAGCTCAGCTCCATCCACCTGCCCTTTGGGGTGGATTTACCCCACCTGTTCAATGGCTCAGTCGGTACCCAGTGTGAAGGGATTGCCTCTATTAAAAAAATTGCTCCTGCCTTAAGAAAGTTTATGTAAATAAATGCATAAACTTACATGTAATCTATAAACCAAATAATGAAATATAAAATTAGTAATGTGTAATTTAAAAATTAAAACATTCATGTAAATAAATAAAGCTTAAAGAAACTGACAACCACAAAGGTGTGGGTTTATATTAGCTAGGGATGAAGCTTCCAGTTGGCTTCCTCCACTGAGATGTGCCTGGTTTTAGTCAAAGTCTGCACTGCTCTGGAGTATGTCCAAGGCACTCTGATGGATGCAGGCTCAGGACTGGAGACAAACCTCTTCTATCAATTCTGAGGAGCTCCCATCCTATCCAAGCTACTCCCTGTATCTCCCTCATCCCAGCCTATTTCTCCTTTGAGCCTCAGTCTCACCAGCTAAGATCCTCATTTGCTCTGTTTTCCTACATTGGCCTCTGACGTCTCCCTTCCCTATCCATTATTCACACTCAGCAACTGATATTTTGGATTTTTGGATCAGGGCTGGGGAGACTTCTTGCTTGACCTTGCCTAAGCCATTGAATTTCTTAGTATCAGCTTGTAAGCTGCAAAATTGAGCCATAATTCCCGTGTCAAACTGTGTATCATCTACTGAGGCTTCAGGGCAGGCCCTTAAATCTCTCTGGTATGTAACTTGAGAACTGAGTTTCCAAATATTGTGGAAGACTTGGGCCAAAGCTCTTTTGAGACTGTTTGACTTCTTATTACATATGGGTGTACAAAGCTTTGAGGTATATATAAAACTTTGTGAACCTTGGTCTTAGCTGAGACCTATGCTAAGCACTGATAAAGTTTGTGCAAGCCAGGAGTTCCACAAAGATGTGTCAAAACATCCATCCTGCCCACCCACAAGGAGTTTCTCTGGCTTATTCCCAGGTTCTCCTGGTAGAAAATGGTTAATATGACCTTTATGTTCCAGACACAATGAGACCAAGATTTAAGATTTTTCAATATATAAAAGAAAACAAAGGTCAGGTAAAAATAGACTGATGAAAATGCCTGCTACATGGCAAAGTACAATGGAATGACCCACTTGGGAAAACTGCATATTTGACCTCTTCAAAAAGACGTGAAAAATATTTCCCTGACTCATCAACTATTTGCCTCATTTACCTGCTGTGTGCAGTCTTCCCAGGCTAACCAGAGTCAGCTGGAATTCAGCTGCATTTGCAAAGCTGGTGCTGACAACTAACCTAATAACTCATCATTTCTGCCAGTGCCTTTATCTCATCCAGGAGAAACAATTTCACATTTGGCTGCAGTAAGGGCCTGTTGATTCAGGAGAGCCCAGCTTCCCCAGGCTGTTTGTGCACTGAAGGTCCCCTCAGCAAACATGCCACAGTGTCTGCAGTCTGTGTGCTGTTTACCCAGCCCTTTTCCAGAGCTCTCCCCAGAGGAAGCACCAGGCATTATCATCAGTTGACACTAGTTAACTCTTCTGCTTAATGCATTCCCACAAGAGATATTGCAAACACTCATATATCAGCTGCCATTAAGCTGGAAAAGAACTCAGGCCTCCATTACAAGCCATGTCCAGTTGTATTCATGCTTTACTGCAGTTGCTACCTTGAGGTCAGAAGTTGAAATAAAAACTTCTTGTATTTATAATGTTCTTATTGGCAATGAACTGAGCTGGCTGGATCATTGAACTAATCCTTGTATTCACTGAGTGGAAACTCCAAAATATTGACAAAGCACTGCTATTTAATCTCCAGGAATGCTTTTTGTTCTAAACCAGAGGCGTCTAAGACTTTACAGATGATACCAAGAGGCCTCAAGTTTATCACAGTATCCTGATTTTTGGAAAAGAGAAGATCCAAAATTGAACTGCTTGAGAATTTTTCAACTCCAATTTTTCAACCATTGTACATCAGCTTTTTGAAATTGAAGGTTTTAATGGAAGGATATTAGTTCTGGTGGAATACAGAGTTGTAGCTTCACAGTCAGCTTTGTGTCTGTCACTCCTGAATGAATACTTAGAAAATTAGAGATTTGTTTCAGATCTTTGCTTCTGTTATTCAGAGCAAAGATTACTCTGGAAATGCCATGGTTCAAACAAGTGTTTCACTAACTATTGCTACAGGCTATTTTGATCTGCCTTTTTCTTTTAATTTTTTTTTTTTTTAATATTACAAAACTGGAAATAATCCTTTTCTCCATATACCTGCCCTCCAAATGGACATCAGATGGGAGAATGGATTCCCCTTTCTATCCTGGGTGAACAAGTTCCCCTTGCCCTGCGAGGTGGCTCAGCAGGCTCCTCTCACTGTCTCCTGCCTGGCAGTGCTGAAGAGGATGGCTGAAGAGGAAGGCCTAAATACTGAATCAGCAGAGGAGCAGTCTGGAGGAGGCCATCCTGTCAGCAGGGAAATAATGTGCTTGGTTCTTTAGTGGCTGCCAACAGCACTCCCCACTTCAAGCCACCAAGCAATCAGTCAAGTGAGAGCTACCATTTCCTTGCTGTCAGAACTTGGGTGAGGTAGCACTGCATGGAAGAGGTCGAGCCACCACCATCTTCTCCAACTTCACCTGCAACATACTTCTGATGGGATACACTATCCTAATAATACTGTGGCAAAAATGGTGTTTTGAGGGATCCTGATCAAAGGCTGAGGTGTCAAGAGGGAGTAGTGCTGGGACAAAGCTTGCTGTGCCATCTCTAAGAAATACTCAAGCACCTGTCTGAATGCCCAAGCTCAATAATAAGAGGGAAGCCCCAGATCCATGACTACTCTGTTCCTGCCTTTGCTGAAAACAGCCAGAGAAATTAAAATTTGGGGATTTTAGGTTCCTTATGGGCTTCCATTTCCCCTCTCATACTCAGTGTTTTGTGAAACTGAGTATTGTTGTTTCGAGGAGTCTGTAAATCTGCCACTGGGGAGCTGGTTGTCCTTGGAAACAGATTGCAATCTCAACATGTTTCCAAATGAACAAGAAATATCTGGAGATTGAACTGAATTTGTGGGACAGAAAGAAAAGCCACTAGCCCTGTGCTTTAAAACTGCCAGGGAAGATTCAGTTTCATGAGGAGGTTAACAAAGAAATACCCAGCCAAGAACACTTTCGACATCCCCAAAAGAAGATGAGCTTCTTTGTAATTAAGTCCTTCCTGGATGCTTATATATGTGCAAAATGAAAGGGTCCCTGGCATGACAGTAGCAATGCATTTTGTTTGGCAAAATGCCACTTTCAGTGTATTTCAGCTCATAAGTGATTGTTTTCCCTGCAGGCAGCTTTGAGCCTTGATATAGCAACCTCCAGCACACAGGAAAAAAGACCACCTTTCCTCTGAGCAGATTAGCAGCAGTTAGGAAGGAAACACAATGAGTTGGTTGAACAAATTCTTTCAGCTCATGGTTTCTGAAACCTAAACAGTCTTTTGGAAAGGGAGCACAGCAAGACTGGTTGTGTTTACACTCCAGATTTAAATATACTGACATACTGCCAGGTTTGGAGCTGTGTATCGGGCGAAGGTCAGTGAAAACTCAAACTCCCTGTGACAGGTTATTTTGTGCTTAAATAAATTCAGATAAATCATACAATGAGTTTATCTGTAGCATTCAAAAGACTGACGTGCACCACAGCAAGGCTGCAGGCTGTCAGCCAGCTGGTGTAGGCAGTGGCCAGCATGGCCCTGGACACAGCTGTCTTATTGGAATACCTGGAAAGAGTGTCTTTCCCAAAGAGAAGAAGCCTCACAATAATGAAAAATCCTGGGATACTGATATAATTTACACTTGTAACATAAGACCTGCTAGTACTTCCAAGTTATCTCCCAAGTAGCCCAAATATGACTGTGTTTTCTCAGATTGTTTTCAGTCTGGTGGAGCCTGCAGAGGAAACAGTGATCTCCTCAGCCTCTGTGGATGGTGACCAGACCCATTCAGCCCCAGCATCCTGTGCCTGCTCCTTCTGACCTCCAAGGCACTCTGCCTTTTCAAAGCCCATGCTCAGGTCTTGGCTGCACACAGCTCAATAATTTTCACGTTTTTAAAAATGGAAGGACTTGATGTGTCAAACCTGCTCCCTGACAGCATTGTGCATTTCCAATAGCACTAAATTGGCAAGTGTTGAGTTTAGGGTTGTTTATGCTTTGGCGAATAACAAGAGTCCCTCTCCCCCCAAAACAGACATGCAAGGAGCACAGCAAATTTACAAGAAATTTGTTAAATTATGGTTCTGCATTATCGGTTTTATTAATTGAGATGACTACTCCAGTGTAGCAAATTATAACATTAATTATTCATCCTTTAATTCCCTCCTCTCTGCTTTTTCCATTTTGACCTGTTTCTTTCTTTGTCTCCTCAATTGCTTCAAGACCAGCAACATAATCTTCTCCCTGTTTTGCAATCCTTTGTAATTACAGTTTGGCCACCGTGACCCCATGAAAATCCTTCCACTGTGAGAAAAAGGAGTCAGGGCTGTATATTAAGCAGAGAGAAAACTGTCATTTACTTGTGTCTTAAGAAAGACACAGGCAGATATCAAAACTGTTATTTGTCAGAACTGAAATTCTGTTTAAGGGAAGCAATAATAAGGGAAGTAAGGAGTAAAGTGGAGAAAAAACCTTGCAGGGATCACACAGCATTTGTCTCAGTAGAAGACAGCGAGTTGTGTCAGGGATGTTCAGCTTGCTCATCTTTAATTTCTCCTCATTGATTTATCAGAATTCATTTATACTGCCATTAATCAGGAATAAGCTGCTGCCCTACAATTATATGGCAGGGTGATTATTTCTTCTGGGATCAAAGACTGCATCTGCCTGTGCTGCAGGATAGTCCTTGGTAAAATACAGGGGAAGCCGGGCTGGAAGATGAGGTGCAATGTCCAGCTGCACTAAGTCTGCATTTTGAGTCACAGAATCACAGAATTGCTGAGTTTAGAAAAGGCCTCTAAGATCACCAAGTCCAACCATTAGCCTAGCATCACCATGTTCATCAAACCATATCCCAAGTGCCAAATTCACACCCACACCCACACCCACACACACACACACCCCTTCTGAACACTTTCAGGGATGATTTCCTGGACAGCCTGTTCCAAGGCTCAACCATTCCTTCAGTGATTAAATTTTTCCTAATATTTAATCTCAGCTTCTTCTGGTGCAACTTGAGCCTGTTTCCCCCCATCCTGTCAAACTTGTGCCTTTGGTTAGGACACAAACGTAGAGAGGGAAGCTGAGGTAGGAAATCAGCCCACACAGCTCCTTGGGCATTGCTACCTCCTGGGGAGTATGTCCCACTCTTCTGCAAATGCCAGCACTGGCAAAGCAACTGCATTCCTCAAACCCACCTGCTTTTCCGGGCACTGGCAGGGGTAGTTGCAATGAAAGCAGTCTCTCTTTGGAGGACATACTTTGGTGTGGGTGGATATAGTGTGGATTTTCTCCATCCCATGTAGTTCTCACCTGGTTAACCCAGGTAAAGTTGTGTGCTACTCAACACCAGGAAGAGAGATGGGGAAAGGAGGGCCCAACCTCCTGGGAAAGGTGTGACAAAATGCATCCTTTTTCTCTGACTGACTCAGAGAAAGGTTCCAAAGTTTGCTGTGGGATTGAAGAGGGTTGAGCAGACAGTCCTGGTCTTACCCATGAGCAATCAGGTTTCCTCAGAGGCAACCAGCCTTCCAGAGGGGAAAACAGCCATCTGTGGGCTGTTGCCATCTGTTGGCACTCAAATCTGACATCCGTGTCCACAGGCATTTTCCACTGGGACAAAGAAGCCATTCCAAAACAGTTTTAAGAGTTAGGCCTTTCCACACATTGACATTTTGTACCAGTGGAGTCAGAAAGCTGAGAGGGACTGTCCTTCTGAAGGTGAGATGTAGGACTGGCTACCCCAAACACTAGGGCCTACCATGAGGTTTTTATTGACATAGCACTGTCTCTTTAAGTCAAGCATGTTTCAGCTCACAGTGCTAATAACAAATTACATTTATGTTTAAAACCATACCAGTATGTAATTACTCCATTGCCCCTTGTGGATAAGTCCTCCCCACGACTTTTTTATGAGCCATCCATAAATATTAAATGATTTATCCAAGTACCTCCATGTTGTAAACTTGGTCACATGGAACTGTTGATGAGGGACATCCATAAATTTTAATTATGCCATTGATTCTTGCTAAAATATTAACTTGAAGCTGGCTATAGGGGACTCCAGCCACTTGAAATCAAATGAAATTATAAAATGTCCTGTACTTTAAAGATGTGCAGCATGTACTTTTCAAGTAGTGATCTACAGGGAAAACCTTTCATTGCCTGCTATAAAGATAACCTCTTGTATTAGGATTTAATGTGAAGAGTTATAAAAATTGGAGCCAAAAAGGATCTATTAATTCACCTCCTGACTCTCTGCCAGCATAAGTTTGTTCCAAAAAAATGTATTATTGAGTGTTATTGGTATTAGCAAAGCTTTCAAAAGGGCCAGCTAATGGGAATTCCGTAACTCTCTTTGGATGTTGTCCCCCAGGCTAATAGACCTTGGCTTTGGAAAAAACAGCTCTGACATTTAATCTGCAGCTTCTCTTTTTCAGTTTCACCTCACTGCTTCCAGCTGTACCTGCTTGAATCAGCTTGAATTTTGGCTCTCCAACCCTGGTGTTACACAACCTCTAACACAGAGCCTTTCTGCTGTTCTCTGAACAGCCTGGATGCTTGGATCAATTTTTCGAAGCAGGCTCAAGGATCCAGACACAGCTGTAAAGCAGAAAAACAGAAACAGACCAGAAGATTCAGCCATATAAATTTCACTTATTTTTTATGGGAGTCATGCAGTTGCTGCCTAAAATTAGTTTTAAAAACCTCACCTGTCTGGTTCTTTCAGTCATGCCGGAGTGGACATCCGTCCCAGCCCCTAACTTGATTTTCCTAAGGTTTTTAGATTTTAATATTTCTAATATTTAGATATTTTGTTAACAGCACTCCCATTGAAATGACTAGGCCCACTTCCACATCACTGAATTTTCACTCCTAATGTATTATGCAGTGGGCAGAATTTCTTGTATGCACAGACATATATGTGCACAAATTCATACAGGTACCAGCATGAGCCCATGGAGTTGGTCTTATCTGCATCTACAAGCATGTTAAATTTCTTTGGACTAACATTTTAGAGGGCTGGGGTCTGTTCAGTTCCACAAAAATGACTGTTTTTTTTTCATCTGCAGATTGTTTCAGACATTCAGCAGGCTGTAAAGCCAACACTGGTGGTGATGTATCTGCCCAGTTTGTTTATGGCAAATCCCACAAAGCCAGACTAGCCATTGCTCCTGAAAGCAGATTATATTTACTTTTTGTGTCATTACTCCCCTTTAATGCCAGTCTCTCCTCATCTGTAGGCTGGTTTGAAAGAGCCATGGCTCTTCTTTCCTGTAAGTGAAGGAAACAGATTGGTTGGAAGAACCCACAGAGACGATGAGCAGCACCCAAATGCTGACTCAGGTCTGACCTGGTCCAGATGAAAGAGACTTGTCTTTCAGCACAGATGACTCAATTATTTTGGAAAGCAGCAGAATAGCCATCAAGAGCTAACAAATCTCTAACACACTGGGATTTTTTAATGGCTCATGAATTTACCTCTCTGTATCCAAACAGTAATAATTTAAGTTGCAGATTAGTGTTCCTCTATCAACCATGAGAGGAGTTATATGGAGTGAAGCAACCTCCAGAGATAGTTCAAAGCAGCCTGAACTCAGAGTTGAACTTACTCATCTGAACAGGAAGTAATATATGAGGTAGTAAAAACAAGGTCATAAGCTGTCATTTCTACTTTCTCTCTCATAGGACCATCTGAGTTTGGCCACGAGGAACTTGGCACATCCCAGCAGCTGGACAGGCAGGCAGCTGTGGCTCAGAGTTGATATGCATCTCTTCACTCAGATGCAGCAACAAAATGCTCAGAGATAAGAGCCACAGTGAGCAACAAGCCAAAAAATGGAATTGGGTGCACCTGAAGATTTATTGGGTGTGACATATCTATGAAACGCAGTTATATTAATGTTGCTATGGACTATAATAGCACATCCCTGCTGTTGGGAGATTCCAATACTGCAGTAAAACATCATAGATATAATTCTGATCTGTTTAGACTTGTATTCTTGAGTTTCACCTCAAGGCCTTGATATTGCACCTGCAATGATTCCCACTGCAAACATGAGTTGTTTGAATAAGTCCTCAGCAGCTCCAGCTTTAATGACTTATTCATGAAAATAAATTGGCAGATGACAGGCCGCCATCTCTGGAACACAAAGGTTACAGCTTTAATTAAACTTTTAATTGGCATGGCCATCTCCTCCCACCCAGAGCAGACATTGAATAAACATAGAATGTCACTGCATCCTTCTTATGAACAGACATGGAGCCATTTCAGAAAATCGATGACTATGATTAAGAGAGCTTTCATCCCTTGCTCCTACCTACATTTTGCTTTCCACACCAAGTGTATTGACTAAATGTCTCCTCCCAGAAGGTTATGTGCACAGGCTTTCAGCAGACAGCACCAGCGAAATTTCTTGTTAGAGGCAGGCAATATTGCTCAAATTCCTAGCAAGTACCTTCCTTTTATTTTGCAGTACAAGTCCTGTGAGGTCTGGGCACCATATGAGCCTGGCAAGAGATATGCTGTCCTCAGAGATCTTCTGGTCCCTAGGACTAAAAGTGGTCAGGGAGAAAAAGAGATGTGAATTTTTCCTGCATGGGGAGCCAAGCAGTAGGAGAGGGCATATGGCTCCTGGCTGAGGACAGAAGCTCCATCTTACAGTGTCCTTTCACTATCCTGTAAGTAGAAAACTTCTTCCTCTGAGAGGCCAGGCTAGCCCCTGTACCATCCCACAGCTCAGCTGATGTAGCATTCAGGAGGCTGTTGTTGCCGTGTCTGAAATGCAGCTGTAAGAACACCACATCCAAATGTGTAAAACTCCTGAGAACTGGTGGGCTTGTTGGGCCAGCCTTACCCATCTACTTCAGCTACTCTGCAGGTCTGGTGATGTCCAGGTCTGGGCTTGAGTCTCCGTGTGATGCAAAGCAGATGGAGCTCAGTGACAAATCTGGCTCTCAGATAACCACACTGCTACAAAGCAGCCTTCTTGAAGAGATGTTTCCTGTTTTGCTTAAAATCAGCACCCAATCCAGATTAGGAGCTTTTACTGTAAGTAACAGTATTTTGCACATACTGCAATACTACTCAAACTTTTTTTTTACAATGTTAAAAAGTTTTATTTGTTCATCAAAGTTTTCTAGATAATTTGTCATGTAAAGGCCTAGAGAGAAGCATCACAAGAAGTACTGGTGAAATATTCTCTAGCAAGCTACAGCAAGGGGCAGAATAGGCCTATATCTTGTTTCCTTACATGGGTTTGATTCTATATCAGGTCAAGTTAAACAAACCTTAACCTCCTCTCCTCATAGCTCCAGTGAACACAGATTTCTGTAGTTGAAAGGCTGAGAGCCTGCTCAGCTAGTGACAACCCAACCCATTACTGCCAGCAGAGCTGTGGTGACTGTGCTGCTGCTGGCCTGCTTTACCCTTCCAGCCCATCTCTGGAGCAGAGAGTGCTGGAGTACCTTTCATCCCATCAGTTGAGAAGTAAAGTGACTAATCTTAGACCTCAATAAAAGAGGTTTACACTGTGTTGCACATGAAGATTCTGTAGATGAGTGAGTGAGCTTTGCTGGCACCAGCTGATGCACAGTAATACACTGTCTGCAGCTCAGCTATGTATCCAAGCACTGAGGTGTTATATATACATATATTTATATATGTATATAAATATATCTGTGTGGAAATATCTATCACAAAGTCACAGAGGAGCTGAGGTTGGAAGGGCTATCGGGAGATCATCTAGTCCAAACCCCTGCTCAAATCAAGGCCAGTTACAGCAGTGATTCAGGGTCATCTCCTATGAGGTTTAGAATGTCTCCTAATTCTGAGACTCCACAGCTTGTCTGGGCATCCAACTGTGGTGGCAAAGCATAAAAGCACTGGTTTTTACGGCCTCTGCGATTCATTCTATTGCTGTGGATGGCCAGGACAATGTGTTACCTCTCTGCTGTCCTCCAGTGAAGGGGGCAACTTTTGTGGTGTAGATACAATTCTGAAGAAATCTGCACATATATGAACATATATGCAAGTTATCCCCTCCAAAGCTACCAAAGTATTTAGGAGCCTTTATGCTTTTGAAATCCATCATGCTTAAAAGACCTTCATAGTTGTGGAGCCTATTTGTAAGGCTCCAATCATTGTAGCCTAAATGTCCTGTTTTCTTAAGAACATTTTTCCTTATAGTGGCCCAGGATATAGAAAAAAGGATTTAAACTATTTGTCCCTGTCAGAGAGACATCAGTGCCAAGGACAGCAATTTCCTTCACCTGAGTCCCAGACCTGAAACCTCAGTTCATCTTCCCTTGGTTCATCTGTTCCAGTAGCACATTACAAATTGGCAGCTTTAGGGAAAGGGAAGTTTGGCACATGCATAGGGCTTCAAACTGCAAGTATTAGAAATGCATTCAAGCTCTTGGATCTAAATAACCCTGGATCTGTATGCAAACTTTGCAGCTGACGCCTAAGGGAGGGATTTGTAAATTGTGTCTCAAGAGACATCTCAGAGCTACTGATACTCTTACTGGAGGATTTGAATTGTGCTGCTGATTTTGTCATCAGGTCGTGACTAAATAACAGATAAAAACTAAACTATGCAAAGTTATGACTATTGCATGTGGGGGCTGAATGACTTGGCTGAAAGGCAAGTGTCCGAAGGAGCACTGAAACACAGCAGCTGCTGTACTGCTGCCTTTCCACCTCCTCCTCATTCTCCTCCTCCTCCTCCTCCTCCTCTTGCTTCCCTGCAACAGTTGGAGCTTCTCAACTGCTCCCCAACTCCCTGAGAAGCTGTGAGAGCACAGGAGGTACTGCGAGACAAAATAATTCAGTTTTTCTACCTTTTGACATGCAAAGGCCCTTCTCCAAGTTCTCTCACGTGGATATGTATTTTGTATTTTGTATCCATCTGCAGGCTTTGTGTGCTGCATATAAATGGAATCATAGAATCAGAGAATAGTTTGGGTTGAAAGGGACCTTTTAACCCCTCTGCAATGAGCAGGGGCTTGTTATTTTGTGGGAATACTGAGGGTGGGGCCTACACCTCTGGGCTACATTAGAGAGGATATACCCATTTATATATCCATAGAGGCTGGATGAGTGAAAGTCTGGTTGTGCTGGACAAAGTGTAAATGTTCAGACAAGGTTTGGGGACAGCTGAGCTCTGAGGGCTGGGGGTCTGGACTGCTCTGCAACAGAGACTTTCTGTCTAGCCAATTTAGGGCTCCCACCACAGATTTCCTTTTCTTAATTAATTTTTCACAACTGCTTCCAAGTAGCCCAGAAACCTTCCAGGACCTGCAGACCACAGTTGAAGAGCACTGGTTTAGTAAACAAAACACTATTAATGTTGAGACAAGCAAGCATGGAAAGAGCAGAAAGAAGTAAATTGGCTCTGCACAGTTATTAGCCAGATCAATTACCACAATTTCTTGCCTTCTAAACCATCCTCAGGCTGCAGTTCGTATACATGCTATGGAACCCCTTATTTTAATTTACATTTATTTGTTTTCCATGCTTTAATTTCTAACAATGTGTGCAAGGCCAAGTGTCTCAGGAAGCCACGTGCTTACACAGCATTTCAGGGAAAAGCACAGCAATTGGCACTTTTTTCCCTGAGCAGCTGTGCTTCATCTGATGTGCACAGGGCTGTGGTCAGCGTGGTCAATAAAGGAGCTCAGTGGAGGGTGGGCACTACTAGGCTAAGCATCATTTCTGGTGGTCATTATTGCCAGACTCTCCTGTGAATTATTTAAGAAGGGAAGAAGCTGGACTGGGGGTCCTTGTAGGTCAGTGAAGCCAGTCTCTCAGAAGGTGCCAGGCTCTGCTGTCACAAGCCACTGTGTCACACATAACCCCAGATAAGTAGCCATTACCTCCTAAACCAAGATTCACTCCTGCCTCCAGTACTCTTTGTGTTCCTCCTGTTGTATCTGAAGCACTCTCCTCCAGTGATTAGAACTACTTTTAATTTCAAGTCTAAAGTTATCTGTGGCTGGCTGATGCTCATTTGTACCGGTGCCAACAGTGGCTTTAGCTTACATGTTTTTCTTCATCCTCTGATGTGTACCTGCTTGATGTATTAATAGACAGCACAAGTTAATTGCTTCTTGGCTTTTGTTTTGTCAGACTAAATTGGCCAATTTCACTCACTTTCTTCTCACTGGACCTGCTTGCTGTTCTCCCCAATATTTCTTCCTTGCATGCTATCCATTTGGGATGATTGGGCTAGAGGAGGCCATGATAAACCCATTTTTTCCCAGAAAATATTATAAAGGAGCAAAAGGATGCTTTCAGAAGCCTGTGTCCTGATGCAAGCTGTGTCTGTATTTGCTGTCTGGAGCACATTTTGTGTTTGATCAGCACACTCTACTTTACAGTAAAACACTGGAATTTCTTAGGCCACATTTATGGCAAGCCAATACAGTGAGCTAGGGCCTGATGGTGTGGCATGGCTCACATCCATGGCTCTCTTAATCTCCAAACCAGAGTGACCTCATCCCTACAGCCTCTTGGAAGCAGTCCCTGGCCAGTGCTAATCCCCGAACCATGCCTGGGCATTGTCTAGCAGGGAATTGCTCAGCCCCTTCAAACAGTGCCAGGAAGTACATAAACATTTATCCTCACTGATGATCACGGGGCAGTTCATAAACCTGCCCTGGCTCATTTTAATTAATTAGTGTGGAAGGAGCCTTAGTGCATGCCAGGCACTTTGAACTCTTTACTCCAGGTCTGCTGATACAGCTTTCAAATGCAGAGTGTTTTCCCCTTCTGTTATTCCCAATTCACTGATGCCTCCCAACTGTGAATTGTCTGCAAATATCATTAGCTCTTTCTTATTTTTTGTTCCAGAACAAAACTATCTAAAACTGGGTCCAAGCAATTTCACCCATTATGTCCCCCAGGCCCTATCATTTTCCTTTCAGAAGAACCTGTTGTGTTTGTTCTTGGCTGTTTCCTGACAGATCTTCAGCTCAAATACCAGTCCCTGCTTCTTCCAACACGAACAATAATTTCCCATGTGGCTCTTTTATCAGAAGTGTTGCTGAAGTCCAGACAGATTAGATCTAAAGCATTTCCCTTTGTCTAAAAAAGCCCATGGAGAACTTTGTTTGCTCTTTTTGTTGTTGTTGTTTTCTTATCAAGTTAGTCTGACTCAAGTGACCTTGGTAGATCCTGGATTTATTTTTATCATATTTTGTCCTTTATTACCATGCCTTCATGTATTCCTTCAAAATTAGTTTGCATGTTATCCAAACAACATATCCAGCCTTCTTTCTCTGAATTCATGTAAATTCAGTCCCTAAGTTGTCTGTGTCACTTAGATATCACAGCCTCAGGAGGTCTGCACTTCTCCCTGCTGTGTGAGCACCCCCAAGGAATGGGGCTGTTTTAAGATGATGACAGGCAGGAAGAAAACTCAGAGCTACAGCTACCTCAGTGCAGTGTGGGAACATGCAGCCTCACTTATGCCAAGCTGCACAGTCGAGGCAGAAAAAAATCACTAGCATATTAATCCCCTCCATAATTAACATTTAGGCCAATGCCCCCTTGTTTCTCCATGGAGGTTTTGCAGCACATCCTGAATCCCAGCTCTGTGCCTGCCATGCTGACCAGTCTGTTGTGCTTCACTACCCCAGTCCTCACACCCCTGAATTTGCAGACAGATGTACAAGGACCTGCAGGGCCAGCACTGACACTGCATAGCACAAAGCCTGTTTGATGTGAATTTTATGGAAAACTCATCTCAGAATACAGTTTGGTCAGGACCTGTGGTCCCCTTTTAAGGGATTTTTAAGAGATTCTGGAGGCCATGACAAGTGCTGCAAGTGCTCCTGCTACATTTATTTCACATCTTTTTTACTCATGTTATACCTCTTTCCTGGCAAACCCGTCCCTCAATCAGTACTTTTCCACAGCCTTCTTTGTGTATATAAATAAATAAATAAAGTATATGAATATATGTGTATATCTATCTATGCATATAAAATCAATGAATTTCAAACAATTCACTGTCTCCTTTTTTGCCCAATCTAATGCACACAGAACAATAATGCAGGAGGGTCCCAGCAGCTGCAGACAAGCTTCTTCCCCAGTCTCCATCAGGCTCTGATCCAAAAGTCTGCTGGTCTTAATCTGGGACAAAGGAGCTCTTTCCCTATTTAGCTGGAGGGTAGCTATGGCAACATGGCACAAAGACATCTCAATAGCTGGCTAAGGCCAGACCAGCCCCCTGTCTAGCAGTCAGACACTGCTTGCTGGCACTTCAATTCTGCTTTTTTTGACAAAGGGAATGTTTATTACCAAAAACTGGGCCCCTGGCTCAGAATGTCCAGTATCTGGAAGTGAAAGCAAGCACTGCAACTCCCTCGACAAATGGGACATTTCAGGGGATGTCCATGAATAGGTCTTGTAGTGGGTAATGAAAGAAGCAGTGGAGAGGGAGGGGAGGAAATGAATGAGCAGAGACTGCAGCAGCTAAAGGGAAGCTCGATGCAGGAGATGGGGAAAGGGCACTCTGATTTATGGCTTGTCTGTCTGGGAAAGTTGCACTGATAGAGCTTTCCTTTTTGTCTCAAATGTGCTGCCTTGTGGCCACACACAAATTGTCTCGCATCCTTTTGTCCCGCCTTTCAATGGAAATGCTGCATTCTTTTCGTGCAAGAGCTGTTTCCCTCCTTTGTGTTGTAAAGACAAGGGTGCAGCCACAGCAAATCACTCTGTACCCACCAGCCTGCCCATGTGGCCATCATTGGCCTTGGGACTTACCAGAGGCATGTTTGTAAAAGCTTTGGGGAAAAATGGCCTATAAACACCTCACATTTAGTAGTGTACTCGAAGGTCTTTTGGGGAGCACAAGCACAACCACAAAGAAGCTGCACTTCCATGTCCCCACATAAAGATCCACCTCTGCACTAATCCTCCATGACATTTTATATTTTCTCCTATTTCTAACTTCTATATTTTGGGGGATGACCTTGGCAAAATTAGACACTGTTTCAGCCTCTAGGCAGTGGCAGCTCAGAGCTCACTAGAGCCCTCTCTGCTCTTGCCATTGTCCTGGCCAGAGTGATCCCAAACACACCAGTCCCGAAGACCCAAGGCAAAGGGCAGTACAAACGTCTAAACCAGTAAGCACCTCTTTCTTTCTTTCTTTCTCCTTCTAGGAGGAACACTAGTGTGTTCCTCCCTCCAAACACTAGTGGCAGTGTTCCTCCCTCCAAAAATCCTGCTGTGTCCTGGGCTACAAAGCTGCCCAGCCATCACACGTGGGCCTGGCTGTGCAGTGTGGGGGCACATCCATGGTACAGGGGCCCTGTGGCCTTGATCTCTCCCAGCATGTGCCTCAAGCAATCCCATGCATTTATTAAGGAAAGCTTGGGGAATCTCCTGCTCTGTCCTGCCCCACAGTGTTTCCAGCAGTGGCAGAGCAGGGAGGTGCAGTCCCTTTTGACCACTCCACCACCCAGGTAGGCTCATTTCAGCAGCCATTAGTGCCGGCTTTAGGGTTGTGGTGTCACTGCTGGCACATGCAGGCACATTTATCTCCAATTACTTTCCTTAAAAGCCACCAGCCCCAGCACAAGGCCATCTGTCTGGCGTTCCTGGCCCTGTCACCTCCTGGTGACAAGCACCTCGAGAGTGGCACAGCAGCTGGTGCACGGCAGTCACCGCGCCGCCGGCGGGGACAGCTCCGGGCGCTCTGTGTGCTCCCAGCTCCACCTGCTCTCCCCATCACACGTGTTAATCTGAGCCCTGACAGCCCTGGGAGGGAGCTGGCTGTGCTGCTGGGTCAGCCTCACCTGACTGAGCCCCAGCCCAGACACAGGCAGGGAGTCAAGGAGCTGCCTCATGGCCCTCTGTGCCCTGCCGAGGCAGGCAGCACCAGCGGGCCACCAGCCTTTGCTGGGTATGTCCTGCACTGACACATCCATGTCGTGCAGAACCCTCTCTGCTCACTTGCAGGACAACTGGAGGTGTTCAGAGGATGGCTGTCACCTCACAAGACCACCAGTTCAACTCAGCCTCATGCAGGTGTGGAGGTGATCTGTGCCTTGCTCTGGAACATGAGTGCAGGAGGCTCAATAAAACCCGAACATGATGTTAGCAAACAGCTCATATTTTATGTTTGCTGCTGAGGAAGGCTGATGTAGCAGCAAGCTGTTTGCAAGACAATGATCAGTCATCACTCAAAAATATGCTAATATATTAGACTGGGTGGTTTATATTTCATCTATGCTCCTCTGTATTTCCATAAGTAACCTCCCCTCTGCTATTGAGCCCAACAGACTGCAGTCTTACCTGAAGCAAGGAATCGATTGAACTCATTTAAAGGGGAGAGTTGGCTGCTGCCAAAAGTCTAACATTTTTTGGTTCCTCTTGGTAAGCAGCACTGGTTTTAGGACCAGTGAAGATGTTTGTGTGTACATCCATGAGAGAGCTGCTGGCACTTTGGGTACCCTCCTGCTTCTCACAGTTGCTGTGGTGTTCCCTCACCCTTTAATTACCACTTCTCTGGGCCTGCCCTCTGCTCTACATCAATAACTCAGGACTACCTGCTGCCATAGTCTCACACCCCAGCTTTCACCACAGTCTGTCTGAACCATCTCATGCCATTGCAAGCCACTCATTTTCTTTTCTGGATGAGGGTCCTGAGCACTCTGATGTGCCTTAGAGCTGGGGTGAAGGGAGGTAAAGGGAGAAGGACACTCAAGACCTGGGTGTCAGCATTGACATGACCTCTTCTGTCTCCTCAACTTACTGCTTTGCCCCAGACACATTCCTGTCTGCCATATAGGTCAGGATATTTTTTCCTGGACAGCATCAATATACCTGTTATTATTTTTCTCTTCCAGTGGAACAAGGCCCACCTTTCCTGAGACTTTTGCTCAGCAGCTTCAGCCAAATTGGATGCAGAGGCACTGAAGATACTAACTTCCAACAAATTCCATGAGTGCAAAGCAGCAGAAGAGAGAGAGAGAGTGAGAAACCCTCTGGAGAGGAAGAATCAATAGATGTTTCGAGTTGCAGGCACCCCAGAAGGCAGGCTGGGGTCTGGGACACAGACACCCACAGAGTAGGTGTGTATGTGTGCCTCCTGGCATCCAGCAGGGTCCTACAGCCATGTAGGTGGAGTAGGATAGTTGTCATCACTTCAGGGTCTGGTCCCTGGGAATGTCAGGAGGGATATCCACAAGAATTGTCCTAGGTGCCTGTGGGGATGGCAGAGAGACACAAACATACTGCTTTTTGAGTGATGAGATGTGTTTCCCCCCATCCTGGCAGAGAGGAGGGTTTCCAGCAGCCTAGGACTCCTCAGCTGAGCCTCCCAGGGTGACCAGGGACAGCAAACACATTTTTTAGCTTTATACATCAGAGACCCAGGGAATGACATCAGTATGACTTTGTCCAGCTGGGGTGGAGGCTGGATTCCACCCCCACAGCACCTCTGGTGAAGAAGCCCCACATACTGGGAAAGGGAAGCTGGAAGCTGCAGCTTGCTCCCAGTTTGGGCATGTCTTGAGTGCAGACCTTTTCCTTTCCGGTGTCCTGAAGTAGGGAAGACTGCTCTTATCTAAAGGTCAGCAAGGAGACAGCTGACAAATACCTCTGCCTTCGGCCTGTCACTCTGCACATCACACAGATACTGAAATAATCTGCCTGGGGGTCTGCTGGTGGGGTTGGATGGGTTCTGATTAGTTCTGGAGAGAGATGCATTGCCTTGTGCCAAATGCTGTGCTAAAGGCTGTGTTACAGCCTTTCCTCTGCTGGTTAGATGAAAGGGGAGGGGAGAAGGAGATCTGGAACTTGTAGCCCCAAATAACTTAATGGTCATGATCTGTACTTTGAAGCAAGATAATAAAAGATGTCTTTTTATGCTATTCATTTCAGAACCCTTTACTCTTCAGCCAGGATTTTTATGCCTGCTGGGAATGGTCTGATGGAAAAAAAGTTTTAAAACTTTCAGAAATCCTATCTGAGACTTTACTTTGTTCTTTACCTCTGAGGTTTATGTAGGATTTCTATGGCCTTATATATCAGACAGGACAATAAACATCAAGAAACTCCAGGTCACACAGGGACCAAATTGCCAGCTCAAGCTCAGCTGATCTCTCATAAGTACCAGATGTTGCACCAGAGCAGTTTAAACACCACAGAGTTCTGGAAAGCCATGGAGAATTTATCTCTCAGGCTCTGTTTAACTCCTGGAGGTGCTAAAACCCAGTAGGAATGACCAAACTGAGCATCCAACAACAGGCCTTGATGATGGATTGTTCATCACTGCTGCCATATGCTACAATATCTGGTTTTGAGTTCTGGAAGAGATTTAGGAAGCTTATACATACATGTAAGAGCTGAGCCTTAAATTGGGGTTTGAAATAGTATGGGTGCTCAAGAGACACCAAAATGAGGCATTGCCAGGAATTGTCTTTTATGTATCAAAGATGGGCAATGTGATCATGAGACAAATGTCAGCTACAGCAGAAACCCCCAGCTCCCTGAGACAGCCAGGGAGGGCAGGGTCACATAAGCAGGTTTGGGTGTAAGGTGGACTGAACCCAGCTAAAATGACATATCCAGGCACTACATGAAGAAGTTATGGTTCTTCAGAAAATCTGTAGTAAAATGCAGAGTTGCCCGTGCAATGCAGGAACCTCCACAGACAGGCAGCAGCCGTGGAGATGTCTGCAAAACTAGACCAGGTGTGTAACTCCAAGTCTGGACTTCTACACATTTTATCACGGTTTTCCCCTATTTCTCTAGTCAGTTTGAGGTTAATGCAGACCATCTTAGCTCTCTTCCAGACATATCACTATAATAAGCTGTTCAATTTTTAATGAAGCCAAGAGACTGCTTTTCTAAAGACCTTCTGAAAATCAATAGTGCTCTTTACAGTGATACTACTTTACAATGGTAGGTCAATAAGGAAGGAAAATGCAAAACCTCTGGAGGCAAGGCTGCCTTCTTACCTGAAATGATGAATTTTATGTGACAAAGTTCAGCTAGACACATGAATGATTTGAGGATGTATCACCACCATGTCACTTGTTCTTTAGAGTTATTAAATCGGTTGTTGGCAACAATTAATCAGTCAGAGGTCAGAGATGGTTTAGTATTTTAGAATTTTAGTACAATATCACTACTGGTCTGAATTTCTTATAGCACTTCCTATATCATTGTGGGGGGTTATTATAATTATTCTGCATAAAAGGAAAAGCAACTGGCAAATAGAACCACTAGGGCATCATTTCAGTAACCTGTTATTAAACCCAACCATCTATATTCAGACTTGTCATGTCAAAATAACTAATCATCTGGGAAAAAAAAAAGTGTAACTGTGTGGTAAATCCATATTAGTAACAAATATCTTTGTTGATTAGTTCAGAAATGCTTTATTGGATTAAAAAGTCAACAACTAAATTAATTTGGGTCCAATTTGGGAATTCATATACAACTCTTATCATATGTGTCTTCTTCTTTGACTTCAGTGAGATTGAAAAAAATGCCCAGGGTTTCTCCCAGATTTGGAATTTTCCCAAGCTGAAGTGTATATACTGTGAGCTGCCACTCACTTTGACCTCCCTTTGCTAGGTGCAGAAGGAAAAAGCAGAGAGACATGCATTCAAGTCAACATTTGGACATCTCTGCTAGAAGTGATTTACTGATGTTCCTTACACCTTTAATGGGGAGAGCTGGGAGCTGCTGAGCAGGGGTGCAGAAAGCCTGGATCTGCCTTCTTGTAGCAACCAGCCTCCCTTCTGCAGCCCTTCCCAACATTCTGCAAACTTCGGGATTTTCTCCACTGCTGCTATTGAAGAGTCTTGGCAGCTGCTGGCGCCTTTGAGTCATCTGTGTTTATTTGGTCTGCCCCCGGTGTGGGGGGACGTGTGACCTTGGAAAAAAAATATGCTGGACTTCTCTCCATCCCACCCCCGCTTCCCTTTGCACCCCTGGGCGGATGTTGTCTGCACTTAATGCCTTGTCAATACCCAGAGGCTCGAAGCCTTCACAAGCTATTTTAAGATTTATCTTACAGACTTCCTGATTTTCCTGCATTTCTCTCTCTAAATATCCTACCACCATTTTAGGTAAAAGTCTGTCCTTCTGAGCTTTGAAAACAATGGCCCAATAACTCTGTTATTATATTTTTTACAGTCTGTATTTTCCCGTATATCATTTCTGCAAGGAAAAATCACCTCTCCTAGTGACATTAATCATAAGTTTTCATATCTTTTTGGTTAATCCTGCTATCCAGGGACACTGGGCCTTATTTTTGTCATTTTTCTTCTTCTGTATTTTGTAACTTTGTTGAAGTTTTATTCCCCTTTCACCTTGCTCCAAAGTTTTTAGGTGAGAATAGGTATTGCACATTCATTGGTCACCCTGGAAACTGAAATGACAAGACATTAAAAGTTGAATTGAAGGATAACATTGGATTTGGGTGCTTTGGATTTTAACCCAGTTTTGGTAGAGTGGGATCAATAGCCAGGAGAAAATCACCCAATAAATCCATCTAGTTTCAGCTCTCTTTGAAATGGGAAGAGGTTTTGCCAATCTCTTACTGCAGCTCATTTCAAACATAACACCATTGTCAATCTTGGGTGAAGGGCACTGGAGAGATCTCAGATAAAAATGTAGCTGGGCCCAGGTAAAACACTGTAGAGGGAAGAGACATTGAAACAGGAAATTCTCTGCTAATACAGCTCATGGACACTGATGTGGCAGATACACCACAAGTGTTCAGGAGGGAAATAATATGAAGAACAAAAGCAAAGTAAAATGAAACTTCTGTGATGCATTTGTTTTACACCAAAATCGTCAGGTCTTTCCTTGGTGACATTAATATGGGATTTCCTTACTTTAACACAAAACCCAGTTTCAATACCAAAATAGCTGACAATTCAGCTAGTATCTGTATCCACACTGAACTTCAAAAAAGAAAGGAACTTTTTCTTTACAAAGATCCTTGGGTTTTTTGAGCTTGAGATGAGGTTCCTGGAGATAAAATACTCACAGTGGATGTGCAGCCACATCTGAGACAGGGATTAAGCGTTGCAAGCCTTCCCACAGCACTACAGTAGGGCATAAAGATAAAGGATTCTATATCCAGGAGAAGTCACATTTATCTTGAAGTGACAAGCAAGAGTGAGAACAATGCTCTTTATTTTATCTAGCCTCAACCCCTTCTCATCTCCTTTGCAAAATACTTTCAGTGGCCAACTGGCTGTATCCTGGAAAACCATATTAGAGGTTAATTAGTGAAGGATTTCTAACAATAGTGTAGAAGATATGCACAGGAGAGAAAGATCTGGCAGTCCAATTGAATTATTATATTTCCATAGGTTTTCAGACTGACTACTTTATGCTTTTGATTAAATTATTATAATTTATGTGCTTTACAAGTAGCAATCTTCTCTGAGAGATTACTTTCTCTTGACCCATCTCCATATAGAATTATTTCCATGGTAACGGTTTGAGTGATTTGAGAAACAAAATTATGAATTTCCATTACTATTGGGTTAAAAAACTAGGATTTAAAAACAAAAATACAGCAGGTTTGGGCTTTATAAATGATAAAGAGTAGCACCTGAAGGAGTCACAGTTATATAAGAGGAAATTGAAATTTGATCTTTCATTATTTCTTTGCAACAAAAATGTTATCTTCCAAACAGGGTTATAAACTGTAATCATTAGACCAAATAAATCTAATGTTTATCTGCATTTGAAAGTACCTTTGGAAGTATGGGGCTTAAAACAGCCATTATTTCTCCTGAGTCAGCAGACTGATAAATCAATGCATAACTATTATTTAGTATTTTCTTGGAATTTTCCCAGTGCTGAAATGTTTAAATCAGTTGAATGTTTTAAATGTAAGGCATAAATCAGAGAAATTAGATAAGCTATGAGAGGCAAATGACAATCACCCAAGGGTAAGTGAGGGATCAGCTGAAGCACTCCTTGAAACATTAACAATCATCTTTGAGTGCAAAATGAGGGTAGGAGATCCCAACAGGCCAGAGAAAAGCAAACAGCAGAAGGAAAGGGAGAAGGTTGTAGATGGAGAGAAGCCAGACCAGTGAGACTTGCTTTGGTACCTAGCAGGATTCTGTGAATTATTTACAACTTCAGAAGCACCAGCAGGATAAATTGCAAATATAACAGTAGTAGATTTTTTCAGGAACAAGTCACATGAGTCCAGCCTGACTCCTTTCTTTACAGGAAAACAGGTCCCAAGAACAGGGTAATAGTAGCTGCTGTGTTGCATCAGCACTTCAGAAATGCTTTTGTCCTGGCTAGATGATTTTCTTACATACAATATATGAGAGTGTGAACGAGATTAAAGGTGGGTGCTGAACTGCTTGGCATATGGCACTGAAGGGCAAGCTGTGAATAGTTTTCCCTCTAAAATTTTGCAGTGTTTTTAGTCAATTTTCTTCACTTTGAGTTCAGGATGGAGTAAAGGATTCCTTTTCATTTGTGGAGGGAGGAAACCTCTCAAGGGAAGTTTTCAAATCTACTTAAGGTATGCAGCAGGACTCAGAGCAATATGCTTTTCCTGGGGAAAACCACAACCAGCAAGGTTGAATGAAATAAAATGTTGAATTTGGGAAGGGGTGTTCAAATGTTCAAATACCAAGATGGCAAGAAAACAACACAGCCTCCCAAAAACTAACCAACCAAACAAACAAATGAAAACCAAATCCCACCCCAAACATCCCCAAGCACAAGTTTTTATTAGATAGAAGATGAAATGTGAAAAAAAAAGGGAAAGTGCATTCTGATTTGTATTGGTAAGAGTATCACAAGCTGTAATTTTGTTCTGCTTTTTGATGAGTCTTGGTTTTATGCACTTAATCCAGTTTAAGAAAGGTTGGCTACTGTCCAGGATGGGCAGCAGTGGCAGAGGTTTAAGAAATATGAGTCAGGAGAAGTGGCAGACAAGTTCCTCTGGAAAAGAGAGGAATGAGGGGAGAGAAGCATGCAGTAGTCTCTGAATGTGGGATACAGGACAGCAAGTGACTTTTTCTGTCTCACTGGTAGCACTAGGCAACACATATTTGATGGAACTGCCATAAACAATATTTGCATGAGATAGTAGGGAAATATTTCTAACTATGGAGTGCTGAAGCTGTGGATTGAGAGTCGCGGAGAGTTCCTGAACCTCTTTTAGTGGGGATCATACATATCATACATCCCAGGTTAGACAAGTCTTCACCAGGGAGTGTCTAAATATGTTTGTTCCTGCCTTGAAACTGGCTACTGCTATTGTCACCTGTGTTAGATGGTGCCTCCATAGGAGGTCATCATGGGGAAGATACAGTTGGATAATATTCTCTTTCAGGTCAAAAAGTTTCTTCATGCCCAATGGTGTGGTGGTCCCTGGACCATCTACAAAAAACCAATCCACTCCCAAAAACAACTCGCTCCCTTGGAGAGCGTGCAGCCACTAAACTGCCTCAGTTAGCAGTGACTCCCCTTTGGGAAGTCTCCTTGAAAGATTTCTAGGTCAGGGTGAACAAAAATGCTCCAACCCATGAGCCTTTGCAGGTTTATGTTAATATTTTGTACCCTATTGGTTATTTCCCTTGTTCCTGATTTTTACCCCTCCTGATTGGTTCCTTTTTGGATCCTTTCCCTGATTGGTCCCTTTCCCAAATTCTTTCCCCATTGGCCAAGTTATGAAACCCTGCCCCTGGCTGCCTATATAGTCCCTCTCCCCTTGGGCTATCCAGCTCTTTCACCTTTGGACCTCATAGAATAAAGAAGCCATACTGGAGATTGGAAAACTGTCTCGGCTGCTTTTACTCCTGCATCACTTCGGGGTGGCAAAGGTGGCTCTGCTGCCCAGGCAGCCTCACAAAAGAGCAAATCACCCTGCACCTGAGGGTGCACAAAGAGCAAATCACCCTGCACCTGAGGGTGCACAAAGAGCAAATCACCCTGCACCTGAGGGTGCACAAAGAGCTGGTCACCCTGCACCTGAGGGTGCACAAAGAGCAAATCACCCTGCACCTGAGGGTGCACAAAGAGCTGGTCACTCTGCACCTGAGGGTGCCTGTGCCCCCTCAATCTGGATGTCTTTTTAAAGATGCTTCTGGTGAGGAAGGTCGCAGCACCTTCACCACTGGACCAGACCGTGACACAAAGGAAGCTTTCTTTTCCAATGCTCAAATGTCAGCAGAAGAGATGTGGAAGCAGGAGAGGTACCAGGGGTTCACAGTCCTGCCCTGGTGAAATCCTCTTGATGCAAACTCCCTGACTACACTATCGAAGAGCATCTGTACCCCTTACAGCTCAGTTCCTACACCCACAGGACACTCTATCCTGGGCACTAGACCCTTTTAATTTACAGAGCTGTCATTACCTACCTGCTTTGGGTATATATTTACGTACCTGCTTACTTTGCTGAACAGAGCTCAGAAGAAGAGTAGTACCAGGAACAGAGACAAATTTGCCTGAAGGCTTCCTGAGGCACTTGCAGGATTTACCTGGAGTTTCATTACCAAAAAACACCTCGTTCACCTAGGCAGACTCTAAGCCTCTAATCTGATCCCGTCAATAAACTACAGGTTCAGCTATCAAGGATCCTGTATCATGATGCTGAAATTGCTTATTCTTATGCATCTTTACACATGCACTCTGCCCCTGGGCAGAGCGACTGCTGGGGTGAGCAGGCTTTCCTGCTGAAAGGTAATCAAGGCTTATGCCAAGGGCTGTGCTGGCAGCATGCACGCTGTGTAATCCCTGATGTTCAGTGACAGAAAACAGAACTTCCTGCACAGCCCACTTAATCCGGATAGATGAAATTCATTTTGGATGGTTTCTCTTTCTCAAAGCATAATGGATAAAGGAAGAAGTGTTTTAGCAGGTTGTGTTGAACATCACTGTCTTCTACATTTTTTTTGGAAACAGACGCTGCCACATTCACAATGGATTTCTTNTTTTTTTTTTTTTTTTTTTTAATTTTCAGGCCTGTCTAGGGACTCTTTTTAAATTCTAATCCTCTAATCTCAGTGTGATAAAGTCTCTCTTAAAAAGCTAGCATTGGAAGTGTTCTTAAAAGTTGCTTGGAATGCACACAGGCTTTCAGAACAAAAAACTCATGTCTTCTTGCTAATTTAGATCATGTTCTCTGTGCAAGGTGGCTTCAGCCAGGATAGCTAAAAGTGAATCAAGGAAGCTTATTCTAACCACTGCTAAACTTTCCTGTCTTGTGGTAATAGGAAACTAAATATTTTTTTGGAGAAAAAAGTTGTTTATGTGGAAGAAATAAACCAGATTGGTTTTAAGAAGACCTTGTGTTCATACAATATTTTGCACTTTTCAGGGTGCAGAAAATCCTTTAATAGTTCAATTTGCATTGCCAGCATGATGCACTTCTCATCAAATTTTGGTACTGCCTGAGTTCAAGCAAAGCTCAATGGCTTTGAAAACACTAAAATAATCTTCTCCAGGGACACTGCTGTCCTGGCTGCTGCCTGCTCCGGGTCAGCATGTTCTACTCTTTCCCACAGGGAGTCATTAGGGACAATGCTCTCTGCCAGCGTCTTGGGGAACAGGACACCTCCCACTCTGGGCTCCTCAAATACATTTCTTACCCAGCTCTCTTCCTGGCTAAGGAGATTAAGTATGTTGAAAAGGCTTCTGGGAAGCAATGGGTGCTGGTCACGGGGACACACAGACACTGGGATGTTTGCTGGGGAGGGTCCAGGCATTGCTCACAGCCCAGAGGTGTCAATGGGCTTTGGTGCCAGGGCCAGGCACTTCCCATCTGGCTGGCACTTGCCACCCCAGCCTGACACTGGGGGTCAATCATCTCATTAAAAGCTCATTTGCATTAAATAAAAAGAGCCTACTTCAGTTCAGGCTCATTTATTGATTCTCAGCCATGGTTTTACCTCCATCTGATTAATGCCACAGCACAAAGCCTGGGATCTAGTTTTGATGAATGAACACTTTCACTGGTCAGAAAACCAAGTTCAATGTGAAGCAGCCTCTCCTGAGCCTGCAACTGAAGGACCAGAGTGAAAACCAGAGAGCTCCAATCTCTCTAGTCCCTTCCACAGTATTTAAAAAAATCATCTGGCTGTTCAGGCATCAGGTACCACTGAAAATAGGAAGGCACGTGGTGCTTCCCAATACCAGCCTCTGGGCCATTACTGGGACTTGCTCCTGCTCAGGGTTGCAGTGCAAAGGCAGGTGAGAGCCCAGTGCTCTCCCTGTCCCAGCCATCCTGTGTGTCCCTGTCCCTGCAAGCACAGATGCCTCGGGGGGCTGTAAATCACAACTGCTCCCAGCACTGGCAGCAGGAATACCCCTACATCTCTGCTCCAACCACACTTGGCAAGTTTGCCCAGTTCCTGCTGCCCTTTTGTTCTCTCTTACTACAAGGCTTGACCTGTTTAAAGGCCAAAGGATCTACAGGCCTTTCTCTGACTTTGGTATTTTTAGGCTTTAAAGTTCAGTGGTGATCCTTACCTCCTCCTCATGTCTGAGTTCTGTCCTGTTGAGATATGAGGGAGAGTCTGTCTTTCCTTCAGCTTCAGTCATCACCTCCTCATTTTTGAGGATAACAGTCTCATAAACAACATAGACACTTAGGTTTTAATTTCAAAGGGAAGCTTAGTTTTTGTGCTAAAATCTTCAGCAACAGCTGAAGATTGGAAGCAGAAGAGGTCCACAATCAATTAATCAATTTGGAAGTGCCTTTACCCATCTTCCCTTTGTTTGCAATACTTAGTTAGGCATATTAATAAGTGAATAGAAATCAAACTGTTCTCAGGCTGGGCCATCAGTTCAATAAGAACGAAGTATTTAATTACAAAGAGCTCAGTAAGATGTTCTCAAAGAGAACATTTTAAGACTGATTTAGAAGAAAAATTTGGCAAGAAACCACTATCCATGCCAATTGCAAACCAAAACCAATCAGAGTTTGCAGAGATACTGGTTTGATCACTAGCTGAAAGGACTATTGTTCTGCAAATCTCAAGGCAAGGAGGTGTGTTGCTGCTATGGGATCCAGTCCAGTCCCACCAGTACAAGTCCCAGTCCTGGCATGCTCTCTGTGAGCAAGGGGGGAACAGGGCTTCTTCTTGTCATGAGAAGTGTCACATCTTGTTTCTGTGCCTCCCTGAGCCCAGAAAGTAAAACACTCATCTTCACGGGCAATTTAGCAGGGTGAGAGGCAGCTCTGCCATCTGCATTCATTAGCGCCGTGCTTAGTGCACCCCAGTCTGGGGACAGGCAGGTTCCTCTGTGCTGCATTTTTGGAGGATGCTTTGAGTTGAGAGGCCTTTTCCATAAATAGTCATGGCCAATTCAGCCCTGCCAGACCATTTCTGGTAAATGAGACACTGGGTTTCACATATTCTGAGGGGGTAACTGGAGCGTCACATGGGAAAATGCCAGGCACCCGTGTGTCTTTGTGCCACTTGTGTTGGTTTCAGCAGCGTCTGTCTGGATTTAAATAGGAGCCTTTCAAAGACAGAATTTAAATGGAGCATTTATGGCTGCTTTGTCCTGGAATAGCAAATGTCGGGAACTGTAGGTCCATTGCAGCAGCCTGGCTCGGCTGACGGGTTTTTTGTGCAGCCCAGATTTATGTGACTTCGTGTCCTGAGATCTTCTATCTGCAGCCTGTATTTATGTGTCCCCTGGGACACGGCAGGGAACCACTGCAATGCCTCTGTGCATCCAGAGGTGGCAGCTGGCCCTCGGAGGGTTCTGACAGCTGGAGTTTGGTCACTGGTTTTTCTTCGATGCTGTGTGGAACCACCTGTTGTGAGAGACACAAAGCTGCCTGAAACACATCCCTGCAGTAATTAAATAGGCAGGCAAGGCTGTGCCCTCTTGGAACACATTTCATTTTTTCCTGAGATAACTGAGGATAAACTGCAAATTGCCTTACCAGAAGAGATATCCCTGTTGTTGGCCAGTCCATCCTTGTCCCCATGGATCATACAGGGATTGCACAACCTCCTACTAAGGTGACAGGGAAAAGCTCTCACCCCTCAGCCCTGACAACACCATTGTTTTCTCATTTTCCTCCCTCCAAGATCAGCAGGTTGAAGACCTCAATCACTCACAAGCCTGCAGCCTTGTCTCCCAACTTTATAACCCCATGGGAGTCATGGGGAGGTTTTTCAATTAAAATAACCTCATTCTGTTGCAGGTTAGAGCATTCCTGAATACAGAAGCTGTGGGTGCAAGTTTTGTGGAGTAGGGACAAAGGAAGTAGAGAAAATAGGATTTTTCCCCAAGTGAAAGCTCTGACCACTGTCATGCAGAGAATGAATATCAGCTTGGCTTTTCTGTTCCTGAGCACAGACATTGCACTATGATGGATGCTGCTGACATCTACACACTTGTGCCAGGCATGTGTGGCTGCTGTTGAGGCCTTGGATGCAGGGGGACATGGAGCAGTGTCAGCAGCCTGCTATTATGTGTCACCTCCAAAAGTTCTCTGGGTCCCACGGCTGCTTATTCTATGCATTTAAGCCCAAAACAGTAAACTGCACTTCAGTTGCATTAATGACATTTTTCCTTATGCCACCTCCCAAAGATCTCACTTTTCCAAACTGGAAATTATATCTTCAGATATTAAAACACCTGTTGATATGCTTTCCCTTGGTGTAAATTACCTGTGAAATGAGGCTATTTAACTGGTGTAGAATAATGCTGGCTGTGTGTTTACATCTCAGGAGACAAGAAGTCTGCAACAGCAAGGATAACAGTGGTTTTTTCATCAGGTGTTGGCACTTCTGAAAATGGTTGGCAGTGTTTGCTCAGAAATTGGGAAGGGATCAAACGATCCAGAACTAATCTAATTTGCATGGATATTTTACCTTAAATGCCACCTTGAATGAAACTACAATTCTGCAGAAATTTTTGGAAGGTAGATAAGACTGAGAAAATGAAGGCAAACAGAAAACCAAGTATCTTAAGAAGGTTGAATTATCCTCTGGAAGTTCTGGTCTCTCCCTGTGGATTCTACAGAGAACTTGGCAGTGCTCAGGTAACCAGCTATGACTGCATACTTTTTAGCACCCAGTGTGTCAGGACTGGTGCTTTCTGAGCATGAGTGCCAATTGCTCCTGACTCTCTTGAATCCAGTGTCTGATGGTGATGTGCTGAGATCATGGGGTCCCTTAGTTCTGTGCTGTGTGATGTTAAGAAGTCCCTATTGAAAATTCAAATAGTTCAAGAAGAGGAAATGAGGCCCATTTGAAGGCAGATAGCATGTTTGAAAAGTCATGACAACAGCAAAAACTTACAGGAGGTGAAAAGGAAACAAAATAGAGGATAAAACATGTTGAAGTAGAGGGTAAATCAAGGTGAAGGCAGTCAAACTTCAGTCTACCTGATGAAAAGGGGATTCAGTCCCTCTTTGAAAAGAAGGATTAGAGAATTAATCCTCTCTCTGCTTTTTGAGTTACAAAATAAGGTCTTATTTGCTTTCAGGTAGGAATGGGACTTGGCTGTATTCCTGAGGAGAAGCAGAAGGGATGGAGGAGAAAAGAGGGAGAATTGCAGCTTTGCTGAGCCTCTCAGGGCTACCAGGGTGTCTGCTGATGCATGTCTGCTGCACATTGCCTCCAGAGAGGTGATGCCTCAGTGCTGCAGGATGTTGTGTTTCAAGAAGGGCTCTGTTACCAAACTGCTCCTCCAGCTCCTGAGCTTGGCTCCATGCAGCTCTTCTGCCAATGCTGGGGAAGCCCGGTCCCCTCTCTGGCCTCAGCAGCTCCCTGAGTGGGGTCTGATGATGCAGAGGGGGAGGAAGGCTCCAGTACCCTCCTCCTCTGCAGATTCTCCAGTCAGACTGGCTGTCAAGGTGGTGGTAATGATGAGGAAATCACTGAGAGAGCTTTGAGATCCCTCAAACCCTGCTGGTAGGTCCAACCAGAGCACACAGCAATACTTGGTGGTACCAGAATATACCTATCTCATACACCTAATTTTGTTTTTGTGGGGAGGAGTGAGAGGAGTAGGGTGTTCAGTATCATCAGAATCACCAGTATCAGTCCTCATTGGTATGGGTCTAGGAATGCAGGAGGAAAATAGCAGCCGAAAACCCAGAGACAGCAATAATCAAAAAATCATAGAACAGCTTGGGCTGGAAGGGACCTCAAAGACCATCCAATTCCAACCCCCATGTCCTGGACAGGGACACCTTCCAGTATTTCAGGTTGCTCAGAGATCCATCCAGCCTGGCCTTTGAACAGTTGGCAGGGGCTGTGTCCTCACAGCTGCTCCTGTGATGGCCAGCGGAGATCCTTGCTGAAGCAGGATGCTCTGCCCTGGAATGTGGTCAGGGAGCTTGAATAATGCCCTGTTTGCAAGGCGATCAGTGGTGGACTGGGGCAGGGAGGTAGGGGGAGGTGAGAGGGGGCAGGTGTGCTGCTTTTGGTTTTGAATTACAGCTAAACCTAGTCTGACTCATTCTGATAACGAGGTAAAGATGTGGCAGATAGGGATGGTAAAGCATCCTTATCTAAAAATGCTAATCTGACACGGCTGACCTGAAGTCACACGGCTGACAATCACTCTGGAGGTGCCTGGCACAGCAGAGCGGGCTCCATTGCTGGGTCACATCTTCCAAGTCCCGCTTGAAAGAGAAAAGGAGCGGGCAGCGCCTCGGGAGGGTGTGGGGAGAGCCCCGGGCAGCACAGGACCTGCACCACCTCTTTCCAAAAGGGGGAACTGGCTGTGTTTATACTATAAAAGTCCAGTCCCGCTTGCAAACAGGCATGTTCTTCTAACATATTCCTCCTTGGAGTGTGTGGAGATTCCTCCCCTAGGCTTTGGGGATACCCACCAAGGATAACTCCTCAAGGCTAAGAGAAAGAGGTGAGTTACGTCAATCTCTACTTTAAAAAATGTTCCTTTTTGCTAGCTTTAATATAATTGCTTTAATATAATTGCTTTAGTATAGTGCACTGCATTATATTGTGAACTACCAGTAGTTTTAGCTTCCATATTGTGTAGTAAGTAATTCTGTTTTTTAAGATCAGAATATATGATCTTTTGCTTAATCATTTGTCATAATAAATAATAAATTTTATATAAATATATCCGATTTGCCATCTTTCAGTTCTGCAAGACGAAGTTGCTTAAACCGTTGACAAACTCTGAGGTGAGACTGGATCCAGCCACTCCTAAGTTTCTCCCTGAGAAGGAGTTTATAATGCAAGGGAGTCCTCTCTGTGCCTCGTGGTTCAGCAGCAGTTTATTCTTCAATAAACTTTGCCTGAAAATCATAGTCCAGCCGCGACAATTTGGCGTAGTCTTGTCAGGATGGCAAATGATTTTGAGAAACAGACAAAAGGTTTAACAGAATGTTTACGGAGGTACAGTATACACAGTAAGGCTGATGACCCCGGGCCAGGGGACAGTTGGTATGAGTGGGAAAAGATACAGGAGAAATTAGATACAAAACGGGGATCTCAGAAGATAAAAAAGGGAAACGTATTATCTATCAGGGACTGGGATTATGCTTAAAGGCTGCATGGCAATGGAAATAACAAGTGCTAAAGGAAACTAATAATCTTAGAGAAGAAATAGAAGAAAGAAAACTTGTAGAGCTTTCTCAGTATGAAAATGACCGATTGAAAAACCAGCTGAAAGAATCTAAGGAAAAGACAAAAAACTTGGAATGATAATTATAATTGATATTATTAAAACTAACAAATCCTGTTGTTATTAAAATCTACAAGAATTGATAGTTTCATGTGAGGATGGGGGTGGTGATAATTGGGAAAGCCCTGATGAAAATGCTGATGTGGTTGAATGGGATTCCGTTGAAAAAATTAACCCCTCACCTGTTAGAGAGGAAGGGATTCCAGAGTTAAAAAGGAGTCCCATAACTAAACCCAAAGTTGTCCAAAGGATCTCAAAGTCAGAAGAGGAACAAGGGCCAGAACTTCTCCCTAGGATCTCCTTCAATGGATAAATGTACGGGGGAAATATAAATGAAAACCAGGGAGTCAGAAACTGAGTATTTGTGGAGAGTGAGTCTCTCTGGGGGAGATGGAATTTTGCTGGATGAGTTTGAGAGCTCTGGGTTCTCGGGTACAAGAGTCTTGTTAAACCTGGGACCAGAGCCTGCCGATGAACCCCGCTTAATAACCAGCAGGGATGCATATTGGGCAGGAGGAATTCCGGGCAGTGGAGAGCCAGTTTCCATACACATGAGGTCAGCTGATGGAATGTGTGCGCTGTTACAGAGGCAGCTTGCCTGCAGGCAGTGCACAGACAAGCACATGTAGACGTTCCAATCTCCACAGAGGTGCACCCCAGTTTATTAAGACCCCTGTTAAAAGGAGACCCTATGACTCTAAAAATGTATTTAATGAAGTGATGACATGAAATCGGAAAAGATGTGATGCATGATGAAGCTTTACAAGAGCCACAAGCCCCAAGGAGAGTTGTCCCTCTGTGGGCAGATCTCTTACATGACATGGTGAACTATGCAAGAGAAGAGGGCTGGGAGAATTATTCTGGAGAGCAAACTCGGGCTACTGAAGGGACCCCAAAGTGTGGAATGCAGAGATCTGCTGAAAGAGGGGTGAGGACTTTTAAACAGAACCCACCCGGAAGAAAAGAAAAATCAAAGCCTTCTGCTCACTGGCGAGAGCAGTGAAATGAGCTGGGGAGGATTGCAGCGACTTTGGGAATTCCCTGTGCTGCCCAAGGCAGTGGGAGCAGATTCAGTCACGGCGATACAGAGCAGGAGGGAAACGAGCAGCGAAAAGCCTCCACAGGGAAAACACACCCGCAACCCTTCTGAAACACGAAAGAAAAACAACCTGTAAGAGCTGGGTGAACTTTGGGCATTAACACCCAGGGCATTCCTTTCTTCCAATGGTCCAATAAGAGTGGGCCCCTACTGGTATCTCTTACCAGTAGGACCTAGAAAAGATCCTTTGAGTTTTAATTTACACAGGAGCTCAGCTATATATATATCATCTCCAGAGATGCTAAAAAATTAAGTTTAAGTTTTAAAAGAAAGAATCCATCTATGAGGAAGAGAGTTCAATGAACAAATTGCTATATGTTATACTGCCAAAGTCTGTTTATGGTTATCTGAGGGAAAACTAATGACCTCACAAATATTTGCAATTGCAGATCACAAAGGGAACATTTTAGGATATGATATCCTTAAAGGAAAAGTTTGGCAATTGCCCAGTGGGAATGTCTGGTCGTTTGAGTACACAAAAACTTTACATAGTAAATTTTTTGGAAAGAAAAAAATAGAAAAATTACTCTATTAAAAACTTCTCCAGTTTTACCTGTTTCTACTGTGACTAATATCAAACAGCACTCTATTTTTCTTGCAGACAAAGAAAGGGTAAATGAATTAATTAAGAATTTAGAAACAAAGGGTAATATATTTAGGACACATTCCCCATAAAATAATCCTGTTTGGCTGCTAAGAGAACCAGATGGGAGCTGGTGCTTAACAACTGATCATCGCCAACTTAATGCTGACACAGAAACACTCACTGCAGCTGTCCCAAATATTGCAAATCTCACTGCTGCCCTGCAAGCAGCTGCAGATAAATGGATGGCAGTTTTAATATAAAAGAGGTGTTCTTCCTGGTTCTGCCTCAGGAAGAAGACAAACCCAAATTGGCATTCACCTGGGAGGGAACACAATACACCTTTAATTGCCTGCCCCAAGGGTATAAGTATTCACCTACCACTGCACACAATGCTTTAGTTGAACTCCTTCAACAAATGAAAATCTTGGAAGGAGTACAAATCTATCAATATACTGACAATGTGTTGATAGAAGGTGAAGAGGAATATGCAGTAAGAACAACGGCACAGGATATATGGAATAAATTAAATGATAAGGGGATAGAAACGCCCCTACTAAATGAAAATGCCCTTCTAAAGAGGTGAAATTCCCAGGTGGGTTGGTGGTCAGGCTGCAATCCCAGATGTAACAATTACAAAATTGGATGCTATACCCACTCCTACTACTAAAAATGAACTTCAAAAAATCACAGGTACTGGAGGATACTGGAGAGATGTTTCTGGATTTTTTCTATCAGAAAGACCATTCCACATGGTAATGAGGAAAAGACAGCCCTGGGAGTGGCTTGATAGTCACAAACAGGTTTTGCACTGATAAAAGAGTTAAAAACATATCAAGCTCTAGGTCCTGTTCATCCCAGTGATCCTATAGTAGTTAAATGTGGTTTTGCTGAACATAGACTTATTGTAATATGTTCCAGAAAAGTCCACATGGACCCAAACAACCATTAAGGTTGATTTCCACAGCATTGAAGGATACTGATAAGAAATACATTGATTGGGAAAAGGGATAATTATGTCTGACCTGAGCTCTTAAATCAGTAGAAAAATTCAACAGCATCAACCTGTGCAAGTCCAAGGACCTTTTAACTTGTCAGTCAGTATGAAGAAGGGCAGTGCTTCACCAGATGGGATTGCACAAAGACCAACACAGTACAGACCAGTACACAAATGGTTTGCGTCTTAAAACTCAGGGATCAGATGGATATCACTGAAGGGACAGCAAAACCTGCAAAATTACATAGCTGTGACCCCAGATGTGCTAGTTTTGCAACAGCAATATAAACCTAGTCCTGTGCTTGATGCTCCTGCATCTACATCAGACTCTGAAATTAAAGATGTCTGGTTTGTTGTGTCAGCCAAACACATTGATGGTAAATGGAAGTACAGAGTGTTTCTTTTAACATTCAGACAGGAATGGAAGTAGCAGAAGAAAGAATGGGAAGTGCACAGGTGAGAATGTCAGAGGCTGTTTGCTGGCAGTAAGAGAGAAAACAAGGACAATATATGTTGATTCTCATGCAATCTGGGCTGGTGCCAGTGGTTGTGTCAATGGAAAACATTAGTTTGGCAGGTACGTGGAAAAGAGGTGTGGCAGAAGGAAGATTGGAAGTGATTATTTGTACAGGCTCAAGCCCAACCAATCCACATAGGATGGATCAAAGCTCATGCCAATAGGTCAAGCCTTCCAGGAAAAGGTAAAGGTGTTCCAACCCACCAAAGGCAAACTTCCCCAACTGGAATTGTACCTATGATGCTAATGGACACTCGGGGACCATCAGCCTGGGTGGCTACAGACTCTAATGGCCACCAACACAGAATCAGTTCATGGATAATTCCTACATTCTGAACTAAATTAACCTATCCCATCTGGCACAGTTGCTGAGATATAAATTGTTTTATTTTACAGTTCAATGGCTGCTCCTGGTTATCATCCTGATGGTAACACCTGGAACACTACAGTGGATATAATATCCTTCAAACAGGAGGCTGCTGAAGTGTGGACTTGCAAAGACACCAGATCTCATGGGCCAGTATGTACCTGCCTACAAAGATCCCTCTACAACTTGAAGGTGGTGTTGTCATTCATCAGCACCTATGGGAATGAACATTACCCTTGTTAACAATTGTTGGAACATCCTGATCTACACAAACTGGTACAAGTGAAAAAGGAAAATTGAGAAAATTAATCACTGTCCATCATGATGTGGAAAAATACACTGCTGTCCTAGAGAGAGGGAAAAGGGATAGAGAATGTCACTGTATGATGACTTGCTTGGATGATCTCCAACCACAATGGGCATTCTGAATTTATTGTTACACTCTGTTGTTATAATATTGTTATTAATCAGAATCAGAATATATGTAAGTGTGGTACCTAATCCAACAAATGAGGACACTATTCCAGAAGTACATAAATTAAAATAGTGTTCCTTGCCAGAATCAATAGCTAATTTTATAGTATGCTCCATTTAATATTATTAACTAAATTCTAACTGATTTTATAATAATTTTGTATGTAAAAGTATAAAGTATGATTACAATATAGCTAGCACTATTTCAAACTATGTAAGTTAGGATAAAATAGTAAAATCTAGGAGACTGATGTATGTCAACATATTTAACAATAACATGCATGTAGGCAGTGGACACTTTTATAGCATGGAGGCAAGAAGTACCTGCATTACCACTTCATGAGGTAAAGATGACTGACTGCAGTCATGGGGTGGATGTAGCAGGATGCTCTGCCCTGGAACATGACCAAACAATTCAAACAATGCCCTATTAGCAAGGTGGACTGTGAGGGGGCTGCTTTTGGTGTTGAATTATGCTAAGACCAGCCTGACTCACCCTGATGATGAACTAAAAATGTGGCAGATATGGCAAAGTATCTAAACATGCTAAGCTGACACAGCTGACCTGGAGACATATGACTGGCAGTTAATCACTTTATAATTTAAAAGTTCAGTCCCACTTGCAAACAGGGAGGTTCTTCTAATGTATTCCTCATTGGAGTGTGTGGAGATTCCTCCCTTGGGTTTTGAGGATGCCCAACAGGGATTGTCTTCAAGGTTAAGAGAAAGAGGCCTGCCTACAAGTGTTGATATTGGTGAGTTACATCAATCTCTACTTAATAGTAGTTTCTTACTGTCAGCTTTAATATAATTGCTTTAATATGGTCCATATGTTATACTATACACTAGTTATACCATACTAGTACTTTCAGCTTTTATACTGTGTAGTAAATAATCCCAATTAAGGTGTTTTTTCTAATAATTTTTCATAATAAATAATTTATTTTATGTAAATGTATCTGATTGGATATCTTTCAGTTGAGGGGGAGGGAAAGTTATTTAAACTATCGACAAACTGAGAGGCTGAGATTGGATCCAGCTGACCCCAGGCTCCTCTCTGAGGAGTTAAGGAGGCAGGGGAGTCCTCTCTGCACCTTGTGGCTCAGCAGTGGTACTGTGGTGGCACAGTCCCCCCAGACTGGTTGCAGGGGGGATCAAGATGGGCCTCTTGGGTGGTCTGGGCTCAGGATTTTCCCATTCTACAACACCAAATATCACCTCCAGCTCACATCTGACTCTGGGCTGTAACGTGGGCACAGTGTGAGGAGCCAGAGGATGGTTGTGCATTTGTTCCAATTGCAGTGTGGATTCTGCTGCTGAGTGGCAGCTAGAATTTAAATTGTTGGTCTCAGTATTTCAGAAACAGTTCAATGTTGTGCTTCTTCCTTTTCCTAATTTAGATGGCTGAAGGGTGCTAAAGAGCAGCTCAATGGTGTCCCCACAGCTCACCAGCTCCATCCTGCTCAGCATCCTCACATTTTGAGCTTCAGGCACTGGCATGCGTGCAAGATCTATCAATCACCACAGTGCTGCAGAAAACAATGGAGATCTCAGCACAGCAGGAGCCAAAGGTGCCTGAAAAACAGTTGCTCCTTGTTCAAACATGCAGGCTGCATCCATGCAATGAGTCAGACCAGCCAAGAAGAGAATTTTGAGAAAAGGACAGGATCTGCATTAATCTTTATCTTATAGTGAGAGTTCCTGCTTTTTTACGAGCTCAAATTCAGCATTAATTAAATTGCTCACCTTCCTCCACAGAAATAAGTACACTGATATACAGCATGGGATTTGGGTGCAAGCTGACTGGCAATGGTGCCTTGGTGAAAGGTGGAGAGGCCTGTGATGACAGGCAGTCTTTGTATGCATGCAGGACAAAAATCTGGGTAATGCTGGGGTGCCACAATGGCCAAAATGATGTGTAAAACCCCAGGCTCCATCGTGCCCTCAGTTCTCTTGGCTTCCACAGAAATACTCCACTATTGGTGGCCACCAAGCCTTGTGGGAATTCATAAGATGTGGGAATTCACAATTTTCTTCTTCCAGCTCTGAAGCTGGGTTGACAAGAGATTACCTTCAATAGAGGCTGTCAAAATACCTCAATATGTGACTGTTCCACCACTGTGGGCTAAGTGTGGAGACACCATAACCTCCCTGGGCAACTTGTGCTCATGCTCAGTAAAAAAGTATTTCCTAATATTCAGAGGGAACCTCCTGTGTTTCAGTTTGTCCCCACTGCCTTTTGTCCTGCCACTGGGAACCACCAGAAAGAGCCTGGCTCTAACTTTGCAGCCTCCCTTCAGGTATTTATGTGCATTGATGAAATGCCCTCTGAGCCTTCTCTCCACACTGAAAAGTCCCAGCCCTTCCTCATAGGAGAGATTCTCCAACCCTCAATCTTTTTCATGAGCTTTTCCCAGAGTCTTTCCAGTATGTCCATGTCTCTCTTGTACTGGGAAGCCCATAACTGGACCCAACAGTCCAGCTGTAACCTCACAAGTGCTGAGTAGAGTGGAAGGAACTTGACCTGCTGGCAATTCTTTGTCTAATGCAGCCCATGGTGCCATTTGCCTTCATTGCCACAGAGGCACACTCCTGGCTCATGTTCAACTTGGTGTCCAGCAGGACCCCATGATCCTTCTCTGACAAGGTGCTTTCCAATGGGGTGGCCCCAGCACATTCTGGTGCATGGGGCTGTCCCTCCTCAGGTGCAGGACTTCACACTTGCCCCTGTTGAACTTCATTTCGTTCCTGTTGGTGCACCTCTCCCACCTGTTGAGGTCTCTGGATGGCAGTGTGTCCTTGTGTTATCAGCCCCTCCTCACAGTTTTGTATCCTCTGCAGACTTGCTGAGGGTACATGCTTTTCCCTTGTCCAGACCACCAATGAAGATGTAACAGGACTGGACCCATACTTCCAGTCACTGGCTTCCAACTCAACTTTGTCACCACCCTCTGGGCACAGCCATTCATCCATTTTTCAATCCCCCTTACTGTCTGCTCAACTCACCCACACATCAACAGCTTCTCTATGGTCATCTAATGTAAGACAGCCCTGAAGTCCTCGGAGATATCCGGGTAGAAACTATCCATGCCTCTTCTCCAGGCCAGTAATTTCTTCATAGGAATTTGTAAAATTGGTGAAGCATGGCTTCCTCTTAGTGAAACTCTGCTGACTGCTCCTGGTGGCTTTCCTGTCATTTGTGTACCTGGAAATAGTTTCCAGGGACATTGTTGAGGTTCATCAGCTTGTAGTTGTTTGGGTTATCCTTCTTGTCCTTCCAGAAGATAGGAGTGACATTTGTTTCTTCCAGGCTTCGGGCACTTATTCCTCTTAGTTTATGGGAAAATATGTCAGTCCTTAAAAGACCTGGTAAAGCAGCATCATCACGGATAAGACTGCATGTGAGAGAGACTTTTCCTGGCCTGGCTCTGCTGGCAAACACTTCAGAGATAAAGGGTGCCTTGGAAACCAGAGGATTATTTTTGATGCTAACCTGTGTTTCAACTCCATCCATGGATTCACAAATAACATCTGGCATGCCTCTGCTTAGGTGATCTTGTGGACTACAACAAATTTGTGACTACAAAGACAGGGAGAAAGAAGTTCAAGTCCCTGTGGGTATCTCTCCCTAACGATTCACTCCTGGCATGACATGGAGCTTGCAGCACTCTCCATGACTGATCGGTCCTCAAGAGTCCCAGCTCTGTTGAACTGTGTCAAACATTCCCTAAATGGCAGAGGAAATGCCTTAATACTCATCCATACAGTAAAGGAAGTAAGAACACCATCAACAAAAAGATAATTAGGGAAAGATATCCAATAGTGATGCAAATTAAACTCCCTCCACAAAGCCCTTTATAAATCCTGGGATTTTGTGCACTTCTTACTTCTATTAAATGTGACATATTTAAAGCTTTCCTTTGCCAAAAGTGCTCTTTCACTCTTTCTCTCTGACCTCACTTGGCTAATTCATGAACAAAAAAGATTAAAGGGGAGATAAATATGATTAAATACTTGGGACCACTGGAAAAATGCCACGTATAAAACCTTCATGAAATATACAGTATTCTTAAACATTTTATTTTGCTGAAGGTTTCAAACTATTAATTACCAGTAACATTCCAAAGTTCAATGTTTCTCTACCAACCATTCCCTTGCTTGCTAGGAGCTTAACCTCACCTCATCTCCCTCCTCACCACCCCTGCTGCTTCTCTTGTTTCCTCTTTGCATCCAAGCTTGTAGCAACCCCTGATCTAGGTGAAAAAATAATAAAAAAAAGCACTAAATATACCTTGGCTGTAGGTTACAGCTCAGCAGAAAATGGCTTTTCTTTTTAAATTGGACGGGGTGTTTGCCTAACGTGGAAGGTCTCTGGCAGGCCAGCACACAGTGCAGATTTTTGGTCTGCAACACCAACACGTAAAGTGGGGCTCTGGGTGGAGTCATTTGAGGCTGGATCAGCCTACTGGGAAGCAGGTATTGCAGAGTCAAAGTGGTGGGCTAAGTCCACAGCAGCTGATTTCTGACTGACTTCAAACAGGGGTGCAACCTCTTACCTTTGTCTGCCCCTCTGTGGTTTTTTCTCATTTCCAAAAGTTGTCCTTTGCTGCTGCAGGGCACCTGTTTCAGCAGAAACATCTGGTCCTTATTTGCAGCTGGGGTTGGGTGAAGATTTTGGTGGTGGAGATCTCTGGGGAGGCAGTGGCACTGCTCAGTGCACGTCCAGCAGGTGCACAGCAGTCCCATGTGCCACCCCATGTGTCAAACAGCTCTGATGGCTGCAGGCCAACATCCTCAGCAGGTGTGGAATTACTGACACAGCTGAATGGCAGGAGACCTTGGTGATCACTGGCCAGCATAAGGCTCCAGGACTCAGTGTATCCATGGTAGGACATGGGCCTTGGCTGGATCCAGCACTGCTGTATGTAAGTGGAGACAACACCCTAAAATAGCCAAGGGCAATCATGGAAAGCATATTCTGCACAGAAGACAGTCAGACACGTTCCCTCCCACGTGCAGTGGGAGTTGTGATGGCTGTCTGGACAACATTTCAGCCTTCAGGAGATATGAGGCAATCTGGTACAGCTGTATCCTCTTTCACTGGGAGCTACATGATGTCATACCCAACCTCTGCTGCCAGAGCCTGGCATCACACTTGGGCACTTGCTGCTGCTGAAGAGCTGTGTGATAACCTGCCAGTCTGCAGTCATGTGTCAGAGCTTCTTAATGGGTGCAAATCGGGAGCAACTCCATAAAAGTTGATTACACTGGTGGAAAAAATGGGCAGTGGGCCCTCTGTGCACTTATCAGTGAGGCTGGGCCTATTAGACATGATTTGTTCAAAACTGTACAGAGAAAAACAAATGCCTGGTTGGCACTGTCGAAGTAATTGCTTCCAGTTAACATTTATGGGAAATGGTCTGTGTAATGGGAAACAGCTCTTTCCTTCTGAGCTCACATGCCACAAGAGTTTACTTTCTTCTGCATGTTCTCGCCAGTCATCTTTTGTTGAAAATGTATTGATTTTATTAACATCCTTTGGGAAGTTAAGGTTACTTTGGGAATTAATTTATTTCAAAAGCATTCTCCTTGAGATTCAATATGTGTAAAAAACTCATGTAGCACAGTAAGAAAAGAGGGAGTTCTGAGAACTGCCATGCTCTTCCCTCACATTGTGACTTCCAGTAAATGCCTCATCAAAGCTGCAGTCCCCAAGCTTGGCTTAGACCTTTGGGGAAAGTCAGCCTGCACCAGCCCAGGGTGCCAGGCACCAGAAGGACTTTTTCTGTGATGCTGTAATGGTCCTTTTTGGTAGATCCCTTGGAGTGGATTAGATTGAAATATCACTGAATAGGTATTTACATATCTATTTTTTAAGGTTTATTTTAGAACAATTTGGTTGCAATGGAAAGGAGATGTCTAGCCATTTTTGTTATTCTCTAGAAATATAACAATATAATATACAAAAGTATAAAAGCATCACTTAAGAAAATATATAAGGAAAAGTAAGACAGAGGAAAAAAGGGCAAGAGTAGACAGTGGAGAGGAAAGCTATCATCATCTGTGGATCCAGCAATGAGACTTGATTGTTGCAAAGAGATGGTTACAGTCTTGAGGGGTGGATCTGCTTCTTATCAGCCTTTTCTCTTATCTGGCTCACAAATCAGGGAGTTGCTAAACAAAGGTTGGTTTGCCATGGTCATCCTCCAGTGGCAGGTGCACCCCCCTGCACCTGGGCTGTGCCTGTGCAGATCAGAAGGTTCAGCCCCACACACCCCAGGTCTCCTTCTCCCCTTCAGCTGGGGGTGCAAACCTGGGCCCAGCAAAGCACACCCTGCTGCTTCTGCAAAGGGTCAATTGTTTGGGTCATTAGCCCTTAACATTTCAGTCTCTCACAGAGGCCAAGGTGGTTGGTGGTCCCTGTCCCTGTCTGGGGCCAGCTCACATCATGGACCACTCCTACAGCAGTGTGATCCCCCTGTGCCAGCTGCTCTCAGTGCTGGAGGTCCTGCAGGGAATCAGCTGCCAGTAGGCTTGTCAGGAGCTTTTTAATAAACACCTGAGCATGTCCTGGGCCAGCAGAGAAAGGATGTGAGTAGTCTGTGGCAAGAAGACATCAGGCAGCACTGCTGGGGGCCAAGAAGGATCATTCCTCTCGTGGCAGGAGATGCCTCCCACACCATGTCTGTGCCTTACAGTGCCGTGTCAGGCTTTCCTTGACCAAGGCTTAGATTTCACCATCCCAGGTGGGAGCTCTGGAGAATGTAGTGTTGGAATGATGCTCCCCAGGAGAGGGCAACCAGACCTGCTGAAGAACATGGCCATGAAAAAGGGGAGGGAGCAGGAGTCACAGCAGGGATGTTGAAGGAAAAAAAACATTTATTAGGTGGTGATTACTGGTGTCACTCTCTGTGGCAGCATCTCTGCTGGGGCACCCACTGCCACAGTCCCCAGGACATGCAGCAGTGGCATTTGCTGTCCCAGGGAGGTGCTGATGCACCCTGGCTGTTCAGTGCTCCCCAGCTCTGGGCTGATGTGTGCTCCCAGGCCAGTCACGGAGCTGAGGCATTTGTTAGCATCAGGAGAGACCATATTCATCTCAGCCTGACCTTTTCTCTTTTAAATCCCAGTAGTGGAGGAGTTACTCAGATTAGGAACTAAATTGGCAGATTGCAGCAAAGGTTTCTGCAAGGTTTCATTATCAACAGAAATTTCAGCTTATTGAAGCAATTTTTTGAGTCTTTTAACCTAACTCCAAACCCAGCAGTTTTATCCTGAAGAGCAGGGAAACATTTGGAAACCCATTAGACTCTCTACTGTTAGCTGTTCCTGTGGGAAAATGGAAGTTGCTATAGGAGCAAGTGAACAATGTAATAATACCCAGCAAGTCACTCCTTGCCATTTTTACTCACAACAGTACAGATCACACAAGCATTGTGTCTGCTATGTGAAGCTCCACACCTGGACTCCGGTGTTCCCCCAGCTTCTGTAATGAGAAATATCTCAATACTCTCAAACAGTTCTATTAAATTAAATGCCAATGCTTCCTATATGACATGAAGGCAATGTCAAATAATCACTTGAGGTATATGAGCCCCAGGGTAGTATTCCCTTTAAGATCAAAATATCTGTGGAAATGTCTTTTTTATGAACCAAGCACAGGTTTCAGGTTCCCTTGATGCTTCTGCTCCCATTTGCTGAATTTACTTCACTGGGGTGTCAGAAAGGCAGTAGCTTGTCTGTGGCAGCTCACGTGTGCTGAACTAGAGAAGGCAAGCAGGTCCTGCTGCCCACAGCCCAGCCCCACATGGCCACACGAGCAGCTTCTTATTGCTGGCCAGTGGAAGCTGTGTTTAAAACATGTCTGGGGAGAATGTGTCCAGGGCTGGGCTTTATGCTCCAGGTCAGCATTCAGGCAGCTGCTGGGGGAAATGTGCACAGCTGTGTCTCCCTTAGGGGGGACAGACCTGTGCCTCCCTCTTAATGGGTAGATGCTCTAAGTGTTCACCCCAATAGTTCTATAGCCCTCCCAGGGTTAACATTTATGGAGCAATTTTTAAAGACTCCCTGTAAAAATGTACTTTTGCCACAAGGCCAGCACCTGGCAGAGAGGGACAGACCTCTGCTCCACAGATGAAGCTTCATGGCTTGAGAGGAGCCAAGTCCCACCTGGGACAAGCCCTGTCTCCATTTCCCCCTGTGTACCCACTGCCAGTGCATGCTTTGGCTGGCTTGTGTGCTAACAAATGACCCGGAGCACATGTGCAGAAACGGCCAAAATAATGCTCATGGCACCATTCCAGCTGATGGGTGCCAGCCTGGAATAGCCTCCCAACAGCCGGCTGCCTCCTCCACTTACAGCCCAGGGATACCCAGCATGACCCTTGGGAGAAAGGCTCTTGGCAGGACCCCTTGCACCCAGGTTTAGAGTTTGTTTGCCTGCAGCTGAGTGAGCTGGCCATGGTCCCTTGGAGAGGAGATCAGGCTCTTCCAGAGGGCATGTCACCTCACCCTGGGTCAGCTGAAGGTCAGATGAAGCAGCCTGGAAACACCAGCTGTTCATAAACTATAAAAGGGTCCTCAGCTGCCAGCTCTGGGATGGGATACACCATCCTTGAGGTTTTGCTCCTTTGCCTAAGCACAGGTATCTAATATCTGCTTGGCCTGCAGCTGCTGGCCCCCAGGACTTTCTTGTTCATCACCATGTGCCACAGCCCCTTCTGAGCAGGACACTGGTGGCCAAGAGTTGTGCAGGTCTTGCTCAGTGTCCTCCTGCACTGGGCTATTGGAGGAGAGATGTGCCCACTGACTGGCTGCAGATGGGCACTGACAGGGGAGACCACATTCATGGCAAAATGTACAGAATTACCCACAATATTTCAGTACGGGCAGTTTATACACTAGGGGTGTGTTTGTTTGTTTGTTTGTGTTTGGGTTTTTTTTTTTTTTTTTTGTTTGGGTTTTTTTTTTTTTTTTTTTCTTTTTTTTTTCTTGTTTTCCTTTTTTATTTTATTTTATCATATATACAAATTTCAGAAGATGTAGGTTTTTCTGCTTCTAATTAATAAACCAAAAGGAACAACTCTGATATACAAGTGATTCCTATGCTGATTCCCAAACCATTCTTTCAAGCATGGAGACCATAAAGCATTCTCACCCACAGTTTTAAGAAAAAATGTAAGAAGTAGAACTTTCTAAAACTACTTCATATGAAGGCTCATGAGCTGTCTGAGTTGAAACATTCTTAATATCTCAACTCCTTATATCTCAACTGGAGCCAAATAACGGGGCATGTGAAATGTTATCTTGAACAGTTAACACTTGGCAAAGTTTAAGGAACTAAAAACAGGAAAGAAAAACATAAAGGAAATGGCTAGATGGATTTATCTGCATCAGGAATAACTTACCACTTCATACTAATAAGGATCATGCTCATATTAGTTTAGCCAGGTGCGAAATGGGATTATTGTCTCATTTGTGACACGTAATCAATAGGGAAATAATAGCAGGAAGCCTCCAGTGATTAGAAACAACCCAGATCCCAGGAAACGTCGCTTCCATTCCTACTGCAGGGCCTCACTTCGCGCTCTGCCAGCCCCGTGTCCGTCCCACGCCCGTGTCAAGGCGCGGGGACGGCACCAACACCAGCACCCCCCGCCACCTGTGAGTGACCCGAGAGGAGCTGGGCTCAATCCCCGCCCGGAGGGCACAGTCACCGTGCCACGCCGTGTCTGGTCAGGCAGCGTTCCCTGGCTGCCAGCATTCCCTCGGCCGTGTTTCCAAGCAGCGGGACTGCGGTCAGTGCGAGCCTTCCCGGCTGGGAGCAGAGAACGCTGCCCCGGCCGGTGCCGTTCCCATTCCAGGCACGGCTGCGCCCTGCCCGCGCTCTGTGCCAAGGGCAGCCCGCTCCTGGGACACTGCAAACCCCACAAAACGGGGCCTAGCCCGTATCTATACCCAACAGCTATGTTTTCAAACTCTGGAGTGCTTTATCCTAGGAAAATCCACACGGGCAGCTTTCTGCCGTCTGTGCCTCTGTGGGTTTTGCTGTCACAAGCTGACTATGAGTTAAAAAAGTTTCTCTAAAAGTTTTCTTACGGTGTTCTGACACCAGTCCAGTTTTATTTGTCTTGATTCTGAGCAGGCTGTGGTGACTGAACAATGACTGGTTCGGTGAGTTGAGTCTGATGGGGTAAAGGAAGGTGATTTAAAAAGGAATTTAGAGTTTAGACCTGTTTTTCTGACATAATAAAGAAAACACTTAAGATTTTCCTCTTTCATGTTTAAAGGTCAGTCATTTCCTTCTTATATTTTATTGGGAAAAAAATAGGAGGAAACCCAGATTCTCACACCCTTAGTGTTGGGAAAATTCATTAGCAATCCTAACAAACATTGTTTTTCTCACAAATATGGTTACATATTTTAAAATGAAATAGAAAATCAACTGGAAAAGAAATTAGAACCTTTAATATGAAAACAGATAATTTTCCTGCCTTTCATCTGTCACAATGTGACCAGTTCACTGTCTGCCCAGCAGACAAAGCATATTCCCGAATTTCTAACAAAACAGAGGAAAGGCAGGCAAACTTTTTTCAGAGGGTGAATATTTCAGGTCATTCATATGCACATCACAGAAATGTGAAAACAAATCAGAAAATTCCTTAACCCACAGGATTGTTTGGTTTATATTTTTAGTTTAGCCTTGAGGTTCATGGCCAAGATATGAAACCAGACAAATCTTTTGCTGGCTCTGCTACAGAGTCCCTCTCTAACTGTGGGAAGGTTACTGAGCCTCTCTGATTTTTCCATGTTCTCATATGTACTATATACATCCATATTTTCAGAGAGGAACACAGGGTCTATAAATTACTCCAAAGTCTTAAATCCCAGTCTCTACTGAAGTGTCAAAAATAACTGAGTTGTTTTCATGAAAGGGCTGTTATTAAAATAGCCACAGGAAAAGGAAAGGGGGAAGCAGGTCTCTGACAGTCACACGGGTGAATACTCCAAGCCCAGGGCAGGGACACGGTGCCTTCCCCAGCACCTTTTGAAGTGTCACTACAGCAGCACAGTGTTCCCAGCAAGGCAAGAAGCAGACAGCAGTGCTACCTGCCATCTCCCAGCATCTCTTGCTGGATTCTAATGCTTCCCCGTGTAACTCCCTGTGTGGATCTCTGGTAGAATTACACGGAATTCATTATTCAAACATGGCTCTAGGGAAACTTTTCTTTTTTTCCACTAAATTCCTGATTTTTTCTTTCTCCTCTTATCCTCTGGCTGAACAAAAGGAACTCCATGGTTTTCTTTTACAAAGCTGGAAAATCTGCAGGTCAAGTGGAAAAAAAGAAAAGAAGAAAAAAATGAAACCAAAGAAATAGCAACATAAATGGAAGATGAAAAAAAAAAAAAGCTGTGGTAAATGAAGACATTACAGATTTCACCTTCAGTAATTTAGGGGAGGAGCCACTGCAGGTCAGTACCTTGAAGAGGAAAGCAGTCAATCTGCTAATTACTGCCTTAAGTGGAAATGGGCCAGCTCATGGCTACTCCACAAAACCCAGTCGTCATGCACACACTTGAAAATACTGGAAAACTGGAGCTGGTTCATCAGGAAATGCAGCAGTATTCAGAACAGGCTTTGCTCATCAGCCTTAGCTGAAAACACATCTCTGGGCAGAGCCCCTGCCACCCCATTCAGCCTCTGTGGTGCCAGTTTGGAAACGGGAGAAAGCAAGAGCATCTCACAGTGACCCCCAGTGACCAGTTTTTAAGCTGGGCCTGGGATTAAGTCTCCTGTTCTGTTGCTTAAGGAAATTTTTATTTCTTCTGACTTTCCCTGGTGCATTGCCTAGTGACCCAGAGGGCAGACATGCAGGCCTTTTGCCTTTCCGAGCTGCAGGGACTTTTGATCCTCCCTTTTCCATTTCTCCAGCAAACAAGAATCAAGGCAGTGACAAAATTATGCATTATCTTCCCAGCTGAAACTGGAAAGAAACAGGATTCCTAGAAGAAGAAACGGATTTTATAGCAAGTAGGTTATCTACTTGAGAGCAGGAGATGTGGGAGTTTGTTTTCTCTCCTGACATCCCCACACAATACAATTTTTTCCTTTAGTTGAGCCAATGTTTACATAATGCAAAACTCACAGACAGCCTGGGTAGCAGAGAGAGATGAACAGAGACCAAGGTGTTACAGAAGGGGACCTGGCTGGGTATTGTGAAACCCACTCCAGCACCTGCACACCATGGAACACCTGAACCTCCGTATGATTTTGCCTCTTCCTCCCTTTGCTCCCTCAGTACAATCCCTTTCTGCAGAGGTGGAAGGGAACTGGCTGAGTTCAGTGGATTTGGGGCTCAGTTCAGCACCAAACTGAGCTGATGACACCAGCAAGTGCAGCAGCACGATGGGAGTGGAGGTGCAGGGTGGAACAGATGGTGGTGAGTGACCACTGCCCACTGCACACACCTGGGGGAGGTTATTTCTACTTCTAGGGGTTTTGGGTTGTCTGCTTTGCTGCCATGGCAGCTCTGTGATGGGAACCAGAGTATGGTTAGGTGAGCCAACCAGATGTGCTATGAAAATGCTCCCTTGGGCTAAACTAAACCACTGATGAAGACAGCCTCAGATTTCTTTTATCGTTACTCATGAAAAAGATGTATTTTCCACACAATTCCATGTAAATTAGTTTTGTTTGTTGGTTTTTGCTTTGCAGCTATAATTAGAATGTAGCTCTGAACATAAAATGTTCCTTTTGGGGACTGTACACAAGATTAAATAAGTAAGCCATGAAAGGTTGAGGCAGGGGAAGGCATAAGCAGGAAAACAAATCATAGTAGCCTGCAGATTTGATTGCTTAAGACGGGAGGGGAACACTAGGTAGTTTTGATTCTCAGCATTCAATGTAAATAATTTTTTTTTTTTTCACAGTAAGAACTTGTTAACATACCCAGACATTACCAAATGGACTGTTTCATTAAGCTCTTCTGAAGTACAATCAGTATCATTAAATCATTATTGCCAAAAAACAATCTGAGAAGTTTGTGATCATTAGAAAAAGTATCTGGGCAGACTTAAAAAGCAGATAGATTAGCAGAGAAGTAAGAAAAGTGCTCAGTAAATACCCCAGGAATTTTATAATTTTGTTTTCTTTTATTTTCATTTGAAAAACCATGGAGTGCCTCTCACCACAGAATCACTAAATTAATTGCTGATTCCAGTCCTACAGCTGTGATATTTCAGGGGAATTGAATGGCTCTGGAGCTGTGTGTATAAATCAGGCAGATGCCTTCTTTCATTCTGCCCTGTCTCTCCTGTTTCTCAGTGGTGCCCTCCAAGCCCATCAGGCTTGTCAGTGGTGTCACATCCTATTCCTCTACCTCCTCTCTCCAGCATCAGCACCAGGCTTCCACTGATCTGCATGAGGTTTTGACAGCTTAGATTGAGAGCATGAGCCTCACAGAAGTCACAGGAAGCAACCTTTTGATGACATCAGTGGTACAGAAACATTGCCTTTGGTAGAAAATAGCTAAATTGCATTCTGAGAGTATTTAATGAGTTAAAGGAGAGACTGGTTTGCATTTCTTTTACCAAAACCCAACAAAATGATAGGCTTCCATACATTGTTAGGATTTCTGAGTGACTGAAGGACCACAAGGAAGATGCCACACTGACCATAATGCTTCCCCATGGCTTTTAACAGCTCCACGCCTCCAGTTTAATGCTGTGATTCCTTGGTACTTGATAATAAAAACAACAAACCCAAGGGTAAGAAAACATGATAGCTGTTAATGCAGCAGGGGCCAGTGGGCTGTGAGTTCTTTTTGTTTGCTGGTGACTTGACTGCAAGGTTCCTGAGCACCTCACTGAAAAAGATCATAATGTAACATCAGGTACTCTATTTAGGGGGTATTCCACTGCAATTTGATGGTGTTATGATGATACCCATTTATTGCCAGGTTACTCTGGTAAACCTCCTGTACCTGACATCCTAAGCAAACTCTAGGATATATTAACCTTCCCATCCAGAGTGCCATCACTGAATCATAGAACAGTTTGGCTGGAAGGGATCTTAAAGATCATTCAGTTCCAATCCCCCTGCCATGGGCAGAGACACCTTCCACTACACCAGGTTGCTCAGAGCCCCATCCAACTTAAACACTTTCAGGGACATCCACAGCTTCTCTGGGGAACCTGTTCCAGTGTCTGAGTGCCACTGCAGTAAATAATATTTTCTTAATATCTAATCTAACCCTGTCTCTACTTTGAATCCACTTCCCTTGTCCTGTTGCTGCAGTTCCTGAAGAAGATTCCTGCTCCATCTTCCCTGTAGCCCCCTTCAGGTATGGGGAGGCTGCTACAGGCCCCAGCACAACCTTCTCTTCTCTGGGCTGAGCAGCCCCAACTCTCTCAGCCTGGCTTGACAGGAGAGGTGCTCCAGCCCCCTCACCAACTTCATGGCATCCTCTGGACTTGCTCCAACAGCTCCATGCCCTTCTTAGATCAGAGACACCAGAACTGTGTGTTGTATTCCAGATGGGGAATACTCACTAGAGCAGAGGATCTTCTTATACCATCTGGACTTTTATTGCTCACTAAATGTCAAAAGTGGCTTTTGAAAGAGTATATATTGCAAATCAAAATTTCCACTGACTCCAGGAATTTCTCCTGAGTAAATAGGAGAACCTGCTTTGTTGTTGTAAGGCTAGTGAAGGGATCTTATGGAGGGTGCTGGGAAGCAGGATGATAAAGCACTGAGGATGTTCCATCCTCTCAGTCACCAAATCCTCCCCGAGTGACTCATTCCATGTGAATTTTGGGTTAGTCCAGAACAGTATTCCTTACAACAGCCAAAAGCAAATCACTCTAGGGAAATATGACAATATTTGGCTGTTGAGTATTCTCCTTGTTTCCAGTAACCTGTAGCTCAAGGACTTTCCAAGCTCTGAGTGGCATAACCATCGATTGATTTCTCTTCCATGAATCTAACTGGTGTCTCCTTGACCCCATATAAATTTTAAGCATCCATAACATCTTGGTATGAATAAAACTTAGTCCCTAAATATCTAGAACTAATCAATCCTTTAAGCAGCTTTATTGACTTCCAAACTCTCACAGCAGCACTTAATTTGAAAATTAATTTAATTTACCACCTTCCAGTGTGAGTATCTTTACTCAAAGCAGGGCACAGAATTTTCCCATCACTTGAATTCTTCATTAGGTTCAACACATGACATGAAATAACAATATGCAGGCTTTAAAGGAACATCAGTGATATGGTCAGGGCTGAAAAAATTTGGATCAGGAGGGTTTAAAGATGAATTAAGGAATAAATGAGCAGAATACAGAAAGCGAGTGACTTAATTTACTCCAGTTGTTGATGCTGAGATGAAAAGTAAGAATGTATCTATAAGAATATAGATAAAACTTCACAGTAGAAGCCTTCTCTCTTCTTGACCCACACACGTTTAAAATGTCACAAATGTGTGACCACTTCAACTGAGATGAAAAGTGGTTGATGCATATATACACAAAGATTCAAGAATCCTTGGTGAGTTAGTGACAGTCACATTTTTAAGTGAAACACCAGTGCTTTCTGGTACTCAGTATTAAATCTAATAACCTCAGGGATTGCTCACTTACTGTAGGCAATGCCTTAGTGACCCATGACTGTGCTGGATTTTCATGACCTTAAATCAGAGACTGATTTGTGTATTCTGCTGTAGGCAGCTCAGCTTCTGCAACAAAAGCTAACATCTGGGCAAAAATTAGCAGAAATATGTTTCAAGTAATATATTGTTTTACAACTGAACCCAAATTGTCATTGACAGAACTAGACCTTATGTGCTACATGGGAATTACCTTTCCTAAACATTCACCAATTGAACAGACCTGAGCAGATGACCCACAACTCAACTGCACAATACTCAGCTTGGTGAAATAATTTGTTTAACTGTGACCCAAATAATGAATTATACAGTGTTAGTTGTCAATTAGTGCTGTACCACAGGGCAAGCAGAATGTTATGCAAAACAAGAAGCTGCTTATAAGGCAATAGAGATACCTATTATGAGTTCTAACTAAGCTCTTTATCTTTTTTAAGGATTTAAATATAACTCTTTCTTGTCAAATCTTTTGATGAACTCTATTACTGATGTTGGAAGGTGATGACTGTCAGCCAAGAACTACATTAGAGTCCATAATTGAATTTCAGGGGTTGTCAAGAGCAGGCTAATCAAATGGCTGCTACTAGAAGTAAAATATGAAAGAAAAAAAAAAGCAAGCTCTCTTCTGGCAGGATGTAAAGTATGTTGTATAGTTTCCCTATGTCATTTCTAATAGTATGTTCAATTTTTCTGGGCTACATTTGTCTGACATTCTTCTCTTGTATAATAATGATTCATTATATATAATGTATTCAATGACTGTAACTCACCTCTTAGTGCCCAAAAATATGACTGCAGCTAGACATTTGCATTGTAAAACAAAAGCATAACACCAGGGTTTATGAAGTATCTTTTATATTAGTTTCTTGACAGGAGATTTTTTTTTTTCTGAAGTAAAATACTGACCTCAAAATAATCTTAGAAGTCTAGCACATGAAACAATTAACAGCTCTTCCTTCCCTGTGCTTAGGTAATTTGACAATTTTAGGGTGAGCTGGGGGGCAAAATATTCCTTGGCCATTTAAGGAGGGTGAAGAACTGCACTCTACTGATCACTAAATCCATGGCCTGCAGTTTGGAAGTTTTAGCAGTGTGTTCAGGCTGTGTGATGGACTGCGTCCAAAAATATAGAAATGCAAGCAGTGTCCTCAAACAGTGCTGAGTAAAATGGAGATGATGCTCCCTGAGCCCTCAGTTAAATACAGTGGTTGTTCATGGCAGAAGAGCAGGGAGTGCAACAGGAAGGCTGCTCTGAATTAATTTTTCTTGCCTGCTATTCCCTGCCTGTTCTTGGGCAAGTCATTTATTTTCTCCTCACTGCTTTTATTCACCTTTTTATTCCTAATTGCAGCAGGACACTGAGGAGACAGACAGGACCAGGCAGTACCTTTGGTTCTGCCTTTGGCTGCTTTCAAAGGAAATATGAGCACAACTACATTTTTGGTTTCATAGTTATTTACACTTTAACACCACATAGCACTCCTCCTCAGCTAAATGGAATCGATTCTTTGCTGCTGCTGTAAAACCTAGAGAACAACAGCAACAACAGCAACACCTGCGGGTTAGCAAAATGTTTTATTACAGTAAAACATACCATACACAGAGGAGAACCAATGGTTATATTTTATTTGTCCCATCAAGCAAAATACCTTTATAATATTTCCCACTAGCTTAAAAAGGAAATGCTAATAGAAATAATTTCATTATTAAATATATATATATAATGCTTTCTATTTATTTTGTTCTGTATCAGAAAGGCAAATATTGGGATGATGATATGGCTTAAATATATTAAAATTTTCCCTCTGGGGAGCTTGCCTTAATTTCTAGCTAGGCCACACATGGAATGAGTTCAGGAATCTCTGCATGACAGCAGGTATCAACCCATATTAGGTGTGAATTTGGCATCTTAAACCAGAGTGCCTGAGTTTGGCAAGAAGAGGGAAAGTCTTGGATACCTATTCTACAATAGGTTTTTCTTTTCTTGTATATTAAAATTTCTTCAGTGTATTTTCTTCCTATTTTTTCTTCCTCTACAAAATGACAAGTTTGTCTTCCTTTGTTTTAACCATTGCACAAAAAAGAACCACCATCTTATCACAAAAATTCAATTTAACTTAGTGGAACTTCTTAGTGAACTTAACGTAGTGAACTTCTGCAGACAGTTAAAAATTCTGGGAGAAGTGAAGGAATAGGAGAGAAAGTGACTCCAGAGAGCAATTCAGACTTCCTCCATTAACATACCTGCACTGAATGACCTCCTGGAGAAATGTCTCTCTCTCCACTAACTACAGTGGAAGCCCAGGAAGACTTGGCTGGGAAAAAAATAGCCCTTGTGAGTGTGGAGTTCACAGGAGTCCTACAGCATCCAAACCTCCTAGGCACAGCAACCTCCATCTATGTCTGGAGAGTGTTCTAAGCCACCCTCAGTCATCTGCTATTCTTCCCAGGAATCAGAGATGCATAGTGTGGTCTTTGGAACCCTAAAGTTCTCCTACAAGTTGGCATTTGTGCAGCAATTAAGGCAGCAGATTGTCAGGCTTAGCTGGGATTTCAATGTTCCAAGGAAAGACAGAGGAACTGTTAAATATATTTAACAGTTCCTGTTAAAAATTACTGAAATACCAGTCAGGGAGGAAAAGGCTGCTACAAAAATGCACTGGGTAAAAGGAAAATGGCCTTTCCACTGAGCTGAAAAACACTATCTAAAAATGACAGGAACAGCATCCTATCACGCCTCAGACCATTTGTTGGACATTACTCACAATTGCCATATGTACAACATCCTCACCATATTCAATCAACTGGCCAAAACTGTACAATGTTGATACTAAAATAGCAGTAGACAATCTGTAGTGCCACATCCTTGTCCACATTCCCTGTAAAACCCTGAAAATCTCAGCCAACATTAGATCACAGCTGCACTGTTTTGAAAACCTCACAGGGAGGTTCTGCTACTCAAACTTGCTGCTCTCTGTATCCTGGCACAACAAACGAGCATTGTGACAGTAGAAACACCTGGTAAGTCCTTGTCACTTCAGCTCACTGGGAGGTGGGGCCAAGAAGGCATCATCATGTTTTAAAAATACCTATGTTCAAAAAAGACTGGTATCCTGGTTGTTGATAGATTCATTTTCCTGGATATACTGGAGAATGTCCACTTCATTCATTGTCTGAATCCTGTTTTCCTTTTGCTTTGCCAGTGAAGGTGAATTAGTGCTCCTGGGGGAAACTGCTGGCTTCTGAGGCAGAGGTGGTTTTGGTGGGACCTTAGGTTTTGGTTTGGAGGTAACCTCTAAGAGTTTCTCAAAATCATCTTCAACTCTGGAATGAAAAGAAAACATCAGTAACATCCTAGGAATTTCTGAATTGCTTTTTGTTTTGTAAGAAAATGCAATCTTTCAAAACAAAACCTTCTGCAGGAAAGGATCAACTCTGATAAATTTCTCTCTCCATAAAAGTTTCCATAAGAACCATCTTTTTTATAACATGACCTTTCAGTTCTCACAAGTTAACTTATACAAGTTAATTTTACAGCATGTTTTTAAATGTCTAAATTAAAGGCAATTTTTGATTACTAAAACCACCAAACTTTATTTTAGTTTGGGAAACAAATGTTTTTGATTTGTGACAGGATGCTTTGTTTCCCCAAAAATTAATCCACATTTAACTCTGTTTCCTCTTCATCCCCATCACCCAAAACTGAGAAACTGTAAACACTAATAGATTTAAAAATTCTGTGTTCATATTTTGTTTCAGGATAATGAAGAAGTTTTGCAATCTGTGACCATATACAACAACTCTTTTTGGTGATAATTTCCTTCTCATTCCTACTGAAATAACCCAGAACACCTCAAACAGTTCAGGGTATTTTCTACCTGCATTGTTTGACCTTATCAGACATGCAGCAGGCTGTGCGTGCCCAACTCTGTTCCCACATGAGATGTTAAAAGATTTTAAGAGAGCCCTTATCACAGATTATCTTGTCACTCCAAGAACTGTGTGCCTTTGGAAAGTCAAAATATGGAGTAAAGAAGGATGCTCTCCAGTGGCTCCACTCACTGGAACAGGATATGGTACTGGAGTCTAAGGGAGATGCCTTCTTAGTTTCTTCTTCTCCATTACCCGTAGGTAGGCAGTCCCTGGAGCATGAATAAATCATTTCATGTCATGTATTTTTTTGGTTCTTCCTCTCATTTGCCTTTTGTAGTTAGAATCATGGGATCATTGAACATCCTGAGCTGGAAGAGACCCACCAGGATCATCCAGTCCAACTCCTGGCCCTGCACAAGACATCCCAAGGGTCAAACCATGTTCCTGAGAGCATTGTCCAAACACTTCTTGAGCTCTGTCAGGCTGGTGCTGTGACCAGTGCTCTGGGGAGCCTGTTCCAGTGCCCAAACACCCTCTGAGTGAAAAACCTCCTAATATCCAGTTTATAACTTCCTCACAGCCAGGCAACAAGGCATCTTGGGGGGTTACCCAAACCCCTGTGAAACCCTGGGATAATTTCTGTTTCCTGAATATGACAGTGATTCCTCCCCTTTCTCTTTTTGTTCACCAGTTGCCTTGGGAGAGGATGTAAATGCCTCTACCACGTGGCAGTACAGCTGGTGGGGCTTTTTGCAGACAGTTAAAAGTAAAGCTGAGCTTTTCCATAATTTGGGAAGAAACTAATGAGGCAACTGTCCAGGACAACCAGGAACATGACCGAAGAACCAACATCTCTGAGACACTTTATTCCTCCAACCTCAGTGAATATTGTTTGAATGTAAAAACCACTGGTATTTCAAGAGCTACAGCCCCCTCAAGCTAAGGATCCCACTGTTACTAAGATAAACTGCATGATTTCAAGGGGTTTCTTTTTGTGTTCACCCTCACTAACACCTGTGAGGAACTTGCAGTGATACTGCCCAGGATGAGACAAACTACACCCACCATGAACTGGCCATTAAGTCAATAAGGATTAACCTAAATTTTCTGGTGTGGAGACAGTCAGAACTCCTTAAGGTAAAACCATTCCTGAAGTCAGACAGATCTTCTTCTGACTCCCAAAGGGAAACTAAAAAGAATCACTTTTTAAACAAGGCTGCTCTCATAAATTCAATAGGATGAACACTGTTATCTAAAAGTAGAGAACACCTGAACCAACTTATGGACAGAGCCATTCAGTGCCCCAGAGTTCTGCACCTTGAACCCTGCCTGTGGTATTCCAACAGGCAGAGCCTCAACTTATATCCTCTAAGTAAATATATTCTCTTATTTAGATAAGATTTCTGATGTCTTTTATTTTCCATGACTCCTTGTGGGTGACATATCCTACTTAACTTACAAAACACACTCAATGTATTTCTGAATTCCTCATCTACAAAGAAATTAATTTCATTTAAGCCGAGGCCTTTTGTTTGTTGCAAACTCTCATATCCAAGAGGTATCACACCTGTGATCACGTTGCCAGGACATGTTCTTGTTCTCTTTGCTGGGTAATAAAACTTGTTAGGGCTGGTATTTCTGAAGCCTCCTTTCTTGGCATAAACAAATAGTGAATGAATCAGTGTTCATGCCATAAACTTTTTGTCTTAACAGAAAACATAATAAGCAGAGGAACAATACACAAAATACATGGAGACCATATGGAGGAAGCAGGATTTTGAACTAGGTGCACTACTCAGAAAGGGCAGCAGTAAATCCAGCTCACTAACCTGATATGATGGTACAACTTCCTGAATTCTCTGCTCCAGTTTCTGTGCTAATCGCAGCAACAAAAACACTCAGCACAACCAAAAAAATAACCCCAAAAGATCCAGTCCAGTAGGTTATGAGGGTCTTTAGGGAGTGGGGGGTTGTTGTTCTGTTTTTAAGCCAAAGATTCTACAGAAGAAAGTCTAGAAGTGATGAGGTAATTTCCTTTTTCTGTCCTGGATTTTTTTGAGACCTTGGTTAGACAGAAGCCTCTAAGAGAGAACACAGCAGATAATACGTGCTCTTTGTCTCAAAACCTGCTTTTCAGTGCTGCAGTGTTAGGCAAACTGTTTGATCCACTGCTGTTTGATCATGTGAGACACAACTGTCTTTGCAAAACTAAAGAGGTAACATGCAAAATGCCTCAGGCAGATAGAAACAAGGACTTCTATTTCTTGAAAGCAAATGAATTGTTACAGTGCATAACTACCACCATATTTAACTCCAGGCCAGTAGGAGGAAGAAAAAAATCAAGCAACTATTCTGAAACAAGATTAAAGGAAAAACCTTCCCACCCCATCTTTTTACAGATAATCAGGCACAGAATCCATGTAATTAATCATTCTTTAATTAGTCTTTTTCTTTTTCTGTAAAAGAAATGTTCCACATGTTCCACAATGTTTAAAATTCCTGCCATATTGTTGTGCTGATTCACAGACTCTATTGGTGGAAATTCTCTCTGACACAGAACGCAATCAAAGGCCTTACTGAAGAAAGGCTGTCACAAAGCCCTTCATGACTGCTGGCATGTGGACTTCCAGACAGTAAACTAGTTCTGACTTGGTGACAGATGCAGCTGCCACAAGAACATCAACATTTTAAATGCCATTTCTCTGGTCTTTGTCCCTTCTCTCTGGACCAGATCTTTGGGACAGGAATGACTGTCTGCATGTACAACAACATGGGGACAGTGACCTCTGCTTTCTGGGAATGCTTTAATGAGGAGAATCTGTAACAAAAGCAAGAGAAAAAGACTCTCATAATTCACTAAAGTATCCAAAAGGCTCATGCTTGAAGCTCAGTTGTGCAACTAACTGCAGTTCTTGCAGAACACACTTTCATCGTTTGCCATCTTATTATCTTCATTTTGTCTGGTGTTAATTCCAAGTGTGAGAGATACCTTAGTGAAGCCTTGGGGAGTGCTGTAACATCACATCTACAACTTGGGAAAAGACTTGTGCCCAAAAACAGGCACAAGACTTCAAAGCATCTGTTACCCATCACATCTGCTATGGTCAGGAGAGACAGTGTGATGTCCAGCAAGGCCAAGGGAAAGATACAGGCTGGAGTTAACCCTAGGAATGGGTATGTCTGGACATTGAAATGTGACAGTCTGTATTGTTTAAATGTTACAAGAACCACTAGCATGGCTTTGGTCTGGGAGAGATTAGCCCTCCTCCAGAAAACTCTCCAGCACAACTTGGAGCTGGTGTGGGACAGGGACCATTCCCTGGAGGCAGCTGCACACAGTCCCCTTGTCCTGCAGCTGCAGAGTCCAAAGCAAGGATGCAGCCTGGTGGTGCTGCCTGGCCAATGCCAGGGAACAGGCTCTTAGTGCAGGTAAGTCCCACAGGAAGCTCTCTGAGGAAATCAGCCTGCTGGTTACATCACTCACCTAGGAAATGAGAAAAGTCAAATTTTCCAGTCTGAAAAAGTTCAAACCTCTCTCTCCTGCCTCTCTAGGAAGTTCCCTGATCACCAGCCAAAGGCACAGCTGGGGCAGGGGAGAGCAGGCAGCTTTTGCCCTTTGAGCTGATGATGTCTGTCAAAAATGCAAACAACTTGGGGTGAGATGGTTGAAATCTGGTGGGTCTCAAGCCCAGCAAAAGCATTTCTTGCTCCACTAGGACTCCACATTATTCTGTACATTATTCTGCATGCAACCTGTACATATTCCTAGAGGTGGGACAAGGATTAATGTTTCCAGTCTAGCAAAAAACTTTTTGTTTTGTTGGCAAGTTTACTTTATAGCTTTTCTAATGCTTGGAAGTAGCATCCTGATACAGCACAGGTATGAAATAAATAAATTCTTGAAAACCATCACAGAAAAAATTGTTTTTCTGTAACCTACTGCAGACAAATCAAGGACCTTTCCTCACAGTTCCGTCATAGCAAGCAAGAGAAACTGTCCTGGAGTGGTCACGAAATTTCTGACTCAGTTATTGCAACCTTCTCTTCCACCTGTACATTGCCCAAATAACTCTCTCCCTAAAGGATCTACATCTAAACTCTGGAGTTTCTCAAAGCTTTTTTTTCCCAACTATAGTGTTGTTCTCATACTCCCAGGATACTGAACATTGGTGCTGGAGATGCTGCTCTACACGACTCCTGAGCAGGTTGAAGATGTGTTACTCTCTGGATTCAGCATCTGCTAATGCCTGCTGAAAGAAGAACACACAAACTTTTTCTGCTTCAAGAGTGACAACAGTTCTTTGGCAGACCTGAAGCTGACAAACCTGCTCAAGAAGCTCCATGGACTGGATGGTGTCTGGGGTGCAGTTTCACAAACAGCCTCAGCCTTAAAAAGTATAATGCTCCTGGAAAGGGTTATCAGTGTAATCCTAAGCAGGAACACATCAGATCTGCCATCACAGGGCAGTAGAACTGGGATCCTGCTGGTGACACTTTTTTTCAGCACTGGAAAAAGACAAATGTTGTGCTAACAGCTGCTTCCTTCCATCTCAGCTCCCTATTCATTATCAAAGGTGAAGCTAATTAAATCTCTCCTAAAAGGCTGCTCAGACAGCTGTGATAATTATTTCAGGCTAGGATGTGTGATAATTTATGTAATTCTGTGGGCACACAGAGCTGCTGCAACATTCACAGGATCAATTCCAGCATTGGTTTTCCACAAAAACCTGATCCATCACACTAGGCAGGCATGATTGAGATGAATGAGGCAGAAGAGAGTGCGTGCCTGCAGGGCTACGGTCTCATTGGCATCATGGAGACAGGGTGGGATGGGTCCTGGGACTGGAATGTTGGAATGGAAGGATACAGGCTCTTCAGGAAGGAGACAGGCAGGGAATGTGAGGAGGGACTGTCACCCTCAATGACCAGCTGGAGTGCACAGAGCTCAGCCATGAGCCTCAGATGAGAAGCCTTCCAAGAACTCAAGGGTCAGGATTACAGGGAAGGCAGGGACAGGTGACATTACAGTGGGGTCTGCTCCAGGCCACCCGACCAGGAAGAGGGAGTGGATAAGGGACTCTACACACAGGAGCAGCTTCACATTCACAAACCCTGGTCCTCATGGAGGACTTTGACCACTCCACTGTCTGTTGGAAGGAGAGCCAGCAGGGCTTAAGCAATCCAGGGGGTCCCTTGAATGCATTAAGGCTAATATACTTCTCCAAGTAACAAAGGAGCCAACAGGGAGAGACGCTGTGCTGGGCCTTGTTCTCACCAACAAGGAGGGGCTGGTGGGGAATGTGAAGCTCAAGGGCAGCTGGGCTGCAGTGACCATGAAATGGTGGAGTTTGAGTCTCTCATGGCAGTGAAGTGGGTGCTCAGCAAACCCAGTACCCTGGATTTCAGGAGAGCAGACTTTGGTCTCTTCAGGAATCTGCTTTGCAGATTCCCATGGGATAGAGCCCATGAAATCTCCCATTGCACTTAGAATGCAATTAGTTCTTCTCAACGCTCAGCACTTGTTAATGTAAAGTTGGTGATTCTATTTAAAATAGTAATTCTCATTTCACATGAGCAAGTATCCACAGAGAGCCCAGTCTTCAGTTTGCAATGAGAAAGTTGATCAGATTCTCTTCTCCCTGATGTTGTGACAAGCACAGCCCACGCACATTTTACAGACTCATTTGTCTCCTTAACAGCCTTTGCCTCATGAGTTACAGCCACTGCTGAGGATTCACTGCTGGGCTGACACTGCTGTGGTGCTACTGCTGCTACAACCACTCAGTACCATAAAGATCACAAAGGATTGGGTCGCTCTTGTGTTATGCTCTGAACATTATCTTCTTCCCATCCTCCTCTGGAAGAAGGTTCTGCCTCCTCTGCCTTAGGCAGCCTTCTTCTAACTCTGCCAGTGATTCACAGTGAGTCAGACACTTCTCAGATCTACCACACACATGTGAGCAGACCCTGAGGTACATGTGAATGTTCACTACAGCAGTAAAGAGCTCCCACATCTGCATTATTCAACTACTCCCCTGGAGGTGCAGTGAACACATCCAGGTTTCTGGACTTACCACAGACCTGCTGGTGCATCATAGCTCAGGACAGTCCTAGATCTTAACAAAATGTGTCCAGGTAAACTTTTGGTATAACTAAAGAGACCAAGATCTTTCCATTTCCATTTCTAGTAGCATATCCAGCTCTAGCCTGCTAAAGAAATGGGCTGTTACAGCTCCTGTTCTGATCTGAGAGCTGGGGAGAAATTTCTTCAGTCCTTTTGGGAAAGGACAATAATTGTCAAAACACACAGGGCAAAACCAAGACTTCTTAGGCCTCAAAATAAGCTCAAGCTCTCATGCCAGGGAGATTGCAGAGTTCAGCTTATGTTGAACATTTTCTCACCACAAAGGGTCACTGCCTGGAAAACAGACTGTGGTACTACCCTGCAAGAACATTCAATACCAGTTTGGTGGGAAGAGAAGGTGGGGGAGGATTCCAATGCTGCCCCTACATTTCTGAGACCTGACTGTTCTGCTGAGGCTTCCAGCTGAACAGAAAACAAAGTGCACTTTGCCCTACCATTGGAGAAAGTTCAGATATGGGATTTCAGGTGACTGCAGTGGATTTGCATAGAGGGGAGGTGAAGTGTTGCATTAGGTTAAAACAGCACTGCCACTCCTCTTCCCCTCTTGGACAGCAGCTTCTCCTTTACCCTCAACTGCCTTGCACTGAATTCACCAGCCCTCTATGATGTGCAGGTAACACCATGAACTGGGTTTACCAGGGAAATTTCAGAGGGTGTTAGACACCTGAATAGATCAACAGATCCTGACCTATCTGCCTATACCTCTTCCACAGCCAGGATTTGCCTTTGGATTCCCATAGCAACTTTCCCACTGGGCCACTGGCATGATTTTCTGCTTCATTACATGTATTCATTTCCAACTGGATCTTGATGACTTATCAACTATTGGAAGCATTGAGACAAATCAGGAATAAAGGAAAACTACTGGAGTTTAAAAGAAATGAAATCTTTTCTCATGGGTTCCCATAACCATCTGGCTGTGCTGCTGTTGTTGATGATCCCAAACTGGTCTGAAAGCATGGTCTATTGGTCTCAGAGCAGAGCTCAGAGACCTTTCTCTAAAGATATATAATCCAAAAGACATTAATACAACAGATGGAGAAGTTCTCTCTGGTGGATAAAAGTGCAAGAACTGCACTGGAACAGGCCCTTCTCCCCTAGTCACAGGAACACTCTGGATGAAGTGCTGTATGTTGAGATCACTAGAGGACTAGAAGATACTGCAAGCACACGTGTATTTGCTCCCAGTATACCAGAGCATGAAATCAGGTCATGTCCTGCACAAAAAGCTTTTATAAACATCAGGTGGGCTGTCAGGGTGTAATGCAAGATGGCACCCAGCCCAATTTAATCTTTGTTTAAAGTAAGTCAGGTATTTCTGCTAAGATAGCCAGCATTTTTCCATGTGTAGAAAGCAACAGCTGCAAAATCACCTGATTCAGGAGAGGTTTGAAATCACACACAGTCTCCCTCCTGGGTTTAGTACTGACTGTGGAAATCATACATCCTAACAGGAGCTGGTTGACACAAATTAGCACTGGAAGCAGGCTGGCCTCATCATTCAGATGCCAGCTTGAGACCCAGAAGGAATGAATTTGACTCATTACTGCAGCACAGATTCCCTGTGTCTCTCCAAGCATTGGTTGTTCCCTGCTTATCTCTCGAGGATTATCAGTGCAGGCGAACCAGCCCTGTGAGAGAGATGTCAGGGGTAAATGCATTGTGTGCTGGTGTGTTTCAGTGCTACACTATCAAGGGGGAAGCAATATATTATACCCTCCTGCAACTCTGAGCTTCAACCCTCCTTCCCACTAGATTAAAATTAAAAGGGTGATAAAGAGCCCTTTATGGCTGTGGAGTTATGCACAGGATCCCTCCTGGAAGTATGGAAGTCTGTGAGCCATCAGCATGAAAATCATTCCTTCTGTGGCAAGAGCCCCTGATTTCAGGTCCCTGAAGCTGAACTGCTCTTTATCTCTGGGCTTTGTTCCCCACTTTTCACAGTGGAGGTCAGGTTCCCTGTGGATTGTTTGCAGAAAGCAGAAGTGTCATGGTAGAAAACAAGAACAAGATAGCACACCTTGGCCTTCAAGACCCTTCCTTTGGAGTCACAGAATAATTCCTTGCATCCCACCTTTCTTAAAGGGTCTTCCTAATTTCCTATTTAACGTGTTTGATGTCCAAGCTCCACGACACATCTTACATTTTACTCATCAATACAACTATTGATTCACAATTTGCATTCTGAGTATTTAAGCTTTGTCCACAAATTCATCTCTTTCAAGACCTAAATGACATCTCAGACCACCTTCATCCCCCATGACAGATTTGAGATGAGTACCTCAGCAGTTCCTCCGTGTCCTCCTCAGGATCCCTGCTCAGCACATACTTGCTGTGCTCACAGGCAGCTGGCAGCAGCAGTGAGTCACCCAGCCTTACCACCCCACCGAGGTCTGGGTCTTCAAATAACTTCAGATCTAGAAAGGGGAATCAGAAGCTGCTGTACTTAAATCATGCTATGTACCACAATGCCTGCACTAACACTAACTAGTAAATCTGGCTAGCTTGGTTGAAGAAACAGATAATGTAGACAACGCTTTTTTTTTTTTTTTTCCAGAGACTTCCAGTCCACAAAGTGCAGTGATACTCTGCACTAAAAGGACTTGGTAAATCTGCTTTTTCCTTGCACTCAAAAGTAGGTCACACTACTCTTGTTAGTGTGGCCTGAGTGACTGTGGGACAGCCTTAATATCCCAGTTCAAAATGTTTACAGAGAACAGCTGTGGGAGCTACAGGTTTCATTTGTTCTTTCTGAATGATTCTAGATGATTCTGCTAAGCTGAAGATTTGCCTTAACATTTCCAAGTCATTATTTAGCCTATCTACTCTGCATCACTGTAATTTAAAGGCTCAATTATACATATGCTTTAGATAAAACAATCTGTGTATATAGAAATAAAGAACAGATTTACTCTCTTTCATGTTTCTTCTGGGACCGATTGATGAGAAATCTTTTTCTGGGCCAAAGAGTCCTTCATTTGGATCCACCTCCTCTTCAAAAATGGTTAATTTGGGCTTCTCTTCCTTGGCTGGAGGAGCAGGTGCCTTCTTTGTTTTTTTAGTTCTAAAAGGTAAGAGAAAATAATGTTAGCTGCAACTCTTCATTTAACAAGCAAAAATTATGGCTAGAAAGTCTCACAAGCTGAAAATAGATGGTGGGAGGCTAGGAAAGGTTTAGACAAAGGTACACAGGCAACTGTTAATTGCTGGCAGGAATGGGATACTGAGCTGGAGGGATTGTTGGTCTGGCATTGCCTAGCTGGACCCATGTTTTGTATTCTTAGTATCTTTCAAGGACCCCAATGGGAATGAGAAAAGCAGAACTAACAATGTTGTACTGTGCAAACTACTACTAAGAAACATTTAAGCAGTTTTACTCCTCCCACACATAAAGCTTAAAATAAGAAAGATCAGTTCCAGCAACACTGAGACAGACAGAAAAGAATAGCTTGAAATACAAAGTGCAAGTTGATCCATTGCACTGATCCCTTTGGCTCCATTTCCTTGCCAGTTCCTGCTGCAGCTTATGATTGCTGCATACTCCTTTCATAAAGGTATTAGATACTCCCCTCATTTGCACATGGCTTAAACAAAGATACTTGACTTCCTTTCCAAGAACAGAGTGAAAAGCACCTGCCTCTTGCTGTCAAACCCAGGATTCACATTCCACCAGCTGAAGCTACAAGGCAGCTTTCACAATAAGACACCTTGAGTTATGAGGCAAACCAGATGGCACAGAAATGAAAATTTAGAGGATAAAAACCTTTGGGTGAAAAGTCCAATTCAAATTAGGCTGAAAGAGAAGCAGTCCCTAGGACAGCATGTCCTTCCAAAGTAATTGCCAAATTTCAGAGATCTTTACTTTCAGCAGCCCTGGCCCAGAAATTTCCAAGGTATCCCCTTTGAGTGCCTCTTCCATTGGAAGATCTGAGCTTCTCCTCTACAGAGAGCAGGTCAGGTTTCAGCCTAGAGCAAACCCAATTATCAGCACTTAACATGCCACAGTCATCAAAAACTACGAACAAGGTCAAAAGATTACACACACATTCCAACTACATTAAAGAGTCTTGGAAAATCCTCTTCCCATTACAGCTGCACACAAAAGCAGAGTTCAGTTACTTCCAGTTATTTTCACAAGTTTATTATCAACAAACGAACTCACAGATGGTATTATCTTGCTACCACCACTTTGTGGCAAATGCAGACAAAGAGCAAGCCCCATGCAGAATTTAAATATTGATTTATTTAGATGTTGTTACCACTGGGGACAGCATGAATAACGACATTAACATAACATAGAGTAGCACAGTGAGAGCAAACTTTACTTTTCCAAATTCTCTTTTATAGACAGTCCTGAAAAGGTGAAATTCTATTGGTTAGCAAACCAATACAAAACCATCACTGGACAATTAGAAATGACACCCCTTGACTGTTTTCTTGCAAGTAAACAACAGGAGACAAACACCTGCAAGGACTGTTTTCCCTTCTCCAAGGACTGTTTGAATTCCTCCCAGGCCACTTTCTCAGGCCTATGTGAGAAACTTATGTGCCCTAGTTTCACACAGAGACTGTGCTGCTGCCTGATTCCTCTCATTCAGCATCTACATTTGGAAATATACCCTATTTGATACTCTAAAGGTATCTGCAGGTGTTAGCAACTACTATTTATGACAAAACCCTTAATTTTAAAGCAGAAGAAACTTCAATGAATTTCTCTTTGGGATATGTCTTGACTAACTTCTGAATTTGAGCTGTTTTTGAAAGCACAGCTCCAAGGAACTGCTTCCAACTGAAGCATTTGTAGAAGACCCTTCTTCCAAAACCTGTCAAAATCTGAAGTTATAATATGTACAGGCAACTTTCACCCAGGATACCTACACAAACTCAAATTTATTGTTTTATTAACTGTAGTAAGGGATCTATCATTCAAATGATCCCAAGTACTAAAGGAAAAGGTGAAACAAACAACAACAAAACCAGAACAACAGTAGGACCGAGTCTTTCAGAGCTGACAAACGGATTAAAAAAATATAAACACAAATAAATCCAATCTACTAGGGAAGAAGCAATCTTTGTGTAATTCACACCTCACAAAGTATTCTTTGAGAGGTGAGTGACAATACAGGCGAGGATTTGCCAACCTACAGAATGCCAAAAGTCTTTGACAAGACCCCTTGTCCATTAAGAGAATTACAACAGCTCTCTTGATGCATAAGAGCCCATCGTGGCACAGGAAATTATATATACAAGCCAGTACACTGCCAAGCAACAGGTCTCCACCCCAGTGAAATCAGCAAGGAATTTATTATTAGTTAGCTCATGTATTTGCAATAAACAATACCAGAATGGTGGGAAACACCAAAGAAAGGGAAGAGGATCATAAAGAGTGTCATAAAGAACAGCATGTAAAACAGAAATAATGGAACTGAAAGGTTCTGGTAACAACCTTCTGTGTAGTCTGGCCACCAAACCAGCCCACTGACATGGGCAAAGTTTCTGTTTGGCCAGGGAGCTACAGGGCACGGGGCCAGACCGTGGGTTTGACTGCTACCAGCAGGAACAGGAGGAAGTTGTTTTTGTGCCTTCAAGTTGTTTCCCCTCACTACCCTTCTAAGGAAGCCACTGTTGGACTGCCAAGTAATTCCAGCATATCCATACAGGGACACTGTCGAGGCCAGTCCCTAAGTGGAAAACAGGATTCCCACAGTTCTGTATTTAGCTGTGCCAGTCCAGACTGCACTGCTGAGCAGAGGTTAATGGATGAGAAGGGGGGGTGTGAGAAGTTTCAGAGACTGTCTGAGGTTCTGCAGCTGGCCTGAATGTGCATCTGCCTGCCCCCATCCCCTCTCTCTATACTGCTACCTCCCCATAAGCAGGGCCCAGGGACTCTGCTGGAGCCAAGCTGATGGTGAAGCCCCAAGCTGGCAGGCATGCAGAGAAGAAGCTGCAAGGACTGCTAATTTGATGATCATGATGTACCAGGGTGCACTAAACTTGTGTAGGAACGTAGAGTCTTTGGGGTAGACAGAAATGAAGGAACATTACATCTTCCAAAGTCTTACTGTATTCAAACCCTGTAGTTCATTAACACCTTCTTCATACATCACGCTCACAGCCTTGGCATCTGACATTTTGAAACTACCAGCATCCAGCTGGCAGAAAATGACCTGTGTTATTGCTATTTCTTCATTTATGAAACAAGTGAACTTTTGGAACATCACTCTAGTGACTTTTAAAACCTTGACAAAAACCAAACCAGCCCTGGCAATGACGTATCCTTTGTTCAGCAGAAACCATTTACCCAGCTGAACTACTGATGTCTGCACAGGCAGCGCTGTGAGAATAACTCAATAACACTCCTGTCTCCTGCTCTGACTAAAAAGGAGCCTCCTATGTGACTGTACATAAAGACTGGCCTCCTAACTGATATGGACCAAAACTGGATGATTAAAATTTAGAGTGTATGAATCCACCTAGTCAGGCTGCTGGAACACTTGAAAGTCCAGCTGAGCCTTCTGGCTCCCACATGATCCTCAAATCACCCATGAAAATGTCAACAAAACCCTGTAAGTAGACTTTCAAACCTCACTCACTTTGTGAGCACAGTTCTCCTGTTACTGTTTAGTGGTGCAGTGTAGGTCACTCATCTGGCAGCCTCCAGGTCTCCCTGGCACAGCAGCAATGCACAAGAGCTTTCTGGTCAGCTGTGGAAAACAGCAATGAGGATGACTAAGACACTCCAAAGTCAGAAGATTTCCAGACCTGTGTGTGATAGCTGTTTGTGAAACACTGGAACTACAGATCCAATGCTGGGAGACCTTGGTTAAATCAGTGTGTCTACTGTGTTCTATACAGAGAGGAGTCCCTGCCCATGCTCACTGCTGGGGTAAAACAGTGATTGTTTTTATCAAGAGCACGTGTAATCTCAGCACACAAGCAAAAGTTTTCAGATATTATTATTCTGAAAATATGACCATCTCTTTTTTATAGAAATAAGATTATGCTTCAAAAAAGGAGTGTTACAGTAATATTAAAAAAAGACTTATTCAGAATATACATACTCATATATTAGGCATCCATGGAATTTTACAAGGAAAGAGCTCACTAATATAAATGGACATCCCAACTCCCACAAATCTATGTTCAGGCTTGAACAAAAGAGCTACAGCTAGAATAGCAGCAATATCCTCTTGAAAACCACATCTCAAAAACAAAGATCCTATACACTAGTTTGTGTAGAAAACAAAATGTCATCTGCTGCTTTCTTTTCACTCAACAGTGCTCATTTTCCAGAGCTGCCTGATAATAACAGAGAGGACAAAAGGGCTCATTCTCAGTCGCTCTGGCCCAGGGATGCCCAATGGAAATTCAAAGCCCAGCAGCTCACACAACCTCACTCCTAAGCATTAAGCCACCATGACAAGAATTGGCTGCAGGGATACTTTACCTCACACAGCAATCTTTTTCTTGTAGACATCATGCTAATTTACAGTATTTTTAAATGGCTTTGGCATGTCCCAAAGTAAGATAACGTGTAATTGACGGAATAAATCTCCAATTAGAAATCATTTGGACCAAGAGTATTCAGTTGCAAAGTTTGTCTGCTGCAGCTCCGAGATTAGGTCAGCCTTGGATTTTTGTTCCAGCAGAGCAACAGAAAGCAAGCCTGAAGGAACAGCTGAACAAGAGTTCAGCTCCCATCCAGGGACCTGCTTTTGTGGTGAGATTTTTCTGAAGGGTTCAGAACTCAAGAGTACCTGTTCTTCCTAAACAAAGGCAAGCTGTGTTTATAATCTGTCCTCAAGTTTTGTGATTATATCTTTTTCCACTGTAATTTGAAAGCAGTTGAGAAGATCACAGATGGACAACTTTTGTTTAGTACACAGATCATTAGCAATAATCGTAATGCAGAAACATTTCCTAAAGTGTTTTCAACTAAATAACTAATAAAACACTCAAGCACTCATAAGCCTGGCAAGGGAACTAGGGTTACAGAGTAGATTGCAAAGAAGGAAAATTACCATAAAGGAAATCTCTTTATAATTTTCCTCTGATTTTCTAGACTAAACCAGAGTGTAAGACTTGCTGAAACAAGTTAAGGACAACAAAAGACAAGTCTCAAAACATAATCATGACTAAATTAAATCACAGTGGTGCAGAACAGGAGAAGCATAATAAAGTTGTCAATAATGATGTGAAAAAGCCAAAAATACTCACTAGTATTTTGGGCTTCTTCTGCAAAGCAGCAAAATGGTACTTTTGGGGTTTCTGACAACAATGAATTTTTTCCATCCTAATACTCATGTTAATGATGAACAGTTTCAGATATGCAAAATAAAAGCTGTTTTAGAAATCAGAAAACTTAAAAAAGTAGAACACAAGCATGGGCCAGTGAGCATTGCCTTGATGGTCAGTAAAATTATAGAAAGGCAGATTATCAGATATGATCAGTCGGTAATTAAAAGAGCATTCATTACTAAAATCTGGCCAGAATCATGCTATTTTCTTTTAATGAATCTACAGCCTTGATTAATAATGTATCTTACCCAAGGTGTGACATAGCAATCCTGAAAATTCCCACCATTTTCTTCTAAAGTAGGAGCAGGACAATGGAAATTTCTCTCCTGCAGGTCCTGCAGACAGTGATCTCACTGCACCATTGCAGGAACCTGCTTCTCTGTAGAGATCCTGAGCCATTCCTGCATTAACTTGGACACTCAGATGCCTCAAGCAACAGGGGATAAAACCATAACACTCTTTTGGTAGGACAAGGACATGAGAATATTATGTCTGTCTATGAATTAGTAAAATAACTACAAGGCAATCATGATGATGGCAACATCAGGGCCTCATGCATATCAGCTTCTATCATACCCTTAATTATTTTTATTTGTATGTCTGGCAGCACTTGATTTCAAAATGATATAAGGAGAGAAACACTGATTTTTGCTCTGCTTCCCTCTTCTGGTGCACCTTTTATTTTCCTTATGTCCAGCCTTTACAATTTCTGCCCAATTCCATCCTTTTTATCCCCTTTTCATCCCCGCTCCTCATTTTCCCAATTTTCTGGCCAGCATCAGACATTTCCTTGCTCCACCTCCAAGCTGCAGTGCTGCCTTACCCTCCAGACTGACAATAAAGCTTCCTTGTCATCTTCAACTCCCTTCTTCACATCATGTACCTCTTACTCTCCAGACTTCTGTCCTGGGCTCTTCTTTTTCTGCTTTAACCCTAGAGATTATCATTGATGGAATTACACTTTTGAAAAAGACCACAGGCAGTACTGAAGGAGAAACAGGAAACTTCACTGGGAAATTGGAAAAATGCAGATGAGAAAAGGGGGGGAAAAAGGATAAAATTAAGTAGAAGTAACAGTAGGCAAAACAAGAGAAAGGGGAGAGGTTGATGCTGATCATAAATGATAACTAGCTGTAACTGCTAGCCCCTAAACATAAACAATGTTTACTAGTCAGTTCTCAACAAAAGGCAAAATTCATGTCAAATCTTAAAGAAATGCAAAATCTTTCTGAAGAAACAAAGCTTTATCAGGAAATAAAATGTGGGAGATCACTTTGCACTTAAAAAATTCTGTAAGACATTATCCCTTATTTTATTACCTTAAAAGTAAAATTCAAGCTAAAGGAGTTACTTTCAGGAATTGTTACATTTCAGGAGTTACTTCTCAGGAAACTTTCTTTTAACCCTATAAAAATTATACTTGAAGAAAAAGAAAATCCATTCTCTTACATTTATTAATGACTGCTGCAAGTCTGTAGCTCCAAAACTAACAAATTCTTGAATAACTACAGTGTTGCATGCCTGTAAAATGATGCCTTTATGCGGTATAACTCAGCAATAAAACGTGCCACAAGAATTTAAATTTGACCACTGTAATGAAATCAACCTGCCAATATCATCCCTTTATGAGATGTTCTACACAAAACATCCTGAGAAACTTCACAATCCAAGTCACCCAAGCTGAAACAGTGTGTGAAAAAAACTTGCTAGTAAAGGTGTTTTCTGTCACACTCCCAACAGATTTGGGAGCAAACACTCAAAAAGAAGGCCTCACAAAGAGGGAATTAAAGGTACTAATAGTATGCAATGTCATGCTGAGAATTCCTAAAAGTAGTACCTAAAAGTGACAAATGCAAATAGATACCATTTTGGAGAGGTGATTGGTTTCTTCAACACTGAAATGGTGAAACCTGCTCCCCTCCTGACATGAACATACTACTGTAGCTTCTTGTTAGAACTATTTTCTGAAAAAGCACTAAACGTGAATAGTGGATACCTTATTTTCACACCTCAGGGAGCAGTAGAGTCACAAAACGGTTTGGGTTGGAAGGGACATCCCCTATTCCAACCCAAACCATTTGTGTACAGGGACACCTTAGGTTGCTCAGAGCCCCATCCAACCTGGCCTTGCACACTTCCAGGGGTGGGGCATCCACAGCTTCTCTGAGCCAGTGTCTCACCACTTTTATTGTACTTATCTCTCATCTAAACCTGCACTTTTTCAGCTTAACACTACAAGTTTTAAAGTGTCATCTCACTACAGGCCTTGGCAAGGTCTAAGCAGCAACTGTTTGGTGCCTCCTTCCAATGACAGGCATCTTGTTTGTAACTGCTACCTCGACTTAATAAAGTTTTAATTTTGGTTTATTTAATCTTTTCCTCCTCACAACATAATGTTGTCCAGCCCCCTGCACTCACACTGTGCTCCTCAGGATAATTTCCACTTTGCTGGTGCCTCACCTGAATTCCCTCCTCACCACATCCTAAACAGAAGGGGTACAAGAGCCTAGACTGCAGACACAACTCTAATTTTTCTCTGTCTGTGACCAGAAAAGCTTCAAATAGGATAGAAGATGTTTGCATAAAAAACATCTGGCCTCTCTAATCCCTGACATTCCATATAAAATTCAGTCTGAAGGGTATCTTTCCTTTTCTTTGCCTGGTACCTGCACAGACCAACCCCCAGACTACAGAAAACCTCTAGCAACCTGCATACAATGTTCCAGTCTAAAATTTTGTCTGACATACCTGTCACACCACATCTAAAGAGCTTATGAAAAGCTGGAGAGGGGCCAGTTACCAAGGCAGTGAGCAGATCCCAGAAGTAGCCAAGCAGGATTTGCATCAACTCGAGGAGGGATGACAGCCTGGCTCCCCACTGCCCTCCCTCCCCCACATCTTGCTGTTTGTTCACAGAGGTCACTTTTTCCTCTTGGCTGTGCCATGGGTGAAACAAGCCTCTCACCACAACTCAGAGATGGCTCCACACAAACTACAAGAGAGAAGGACACAGTGAGACATTGTCAGAGCTAAATGACACTGCTGCTGCAGACACGGTGCTGTGCTCTGGCTGCTGCCTCTCCTGCTGATCAGGACATCAAAACATCTTCCATAAAAAGAGAACACTGCTTTCCTGCCTATAGGTTTCTTGTGAGGATTTTTTTTTAATGGAAGTAAGATAAAATTGCTGTGGGTGAAATATTCCCTAGGCCATGGATGTAACTATTGCATGAAGCAATTCCACTTGTGATGTTGCAGACACTGCTGGAGGTCAGACTGTAGGAACAAGTGACACCAGGGAGCATCCCAGACACAATCTCTTCCTCCTAAGCTAAATACTGAGGCTCTGCAGTGGTGGCTGCCTAGGGGCTGCTTTCTGCTGTAAGCAGAAAAACAGCTGATGAAATTCTGCATTTTTTAAATTGGATTCCTATTTACGATTTTATTGCTAACTAGCTTGATTTCTCAGCAGAGAAGCTTTTGCAAGGTCAGTAATTCCAGGGGCTGGGCACTGAGCTCAGTGTGCCAGCAGCTGGCTGTCAGGCTGGAGGGGGGATCCAGTGGGGAAGCACCACAAACCCCTTGGGGAGCACAGTGGGGCTGGGCACTGAATCACTGGAACCTGCTAAATGCCAGCAAGACACAACAGGTGACTGAAAGAAGAAATGAGTAGTCTTCACAAGTGTTCTGGCTTATGCATGCAATACAACTCAGTTTCCAACTCAGTATCTGGTGTTATTTGGCAGCCATCACAATATTCCAAAATCTTAACAAAATTCACTCCCCTCCTACAGGAAAAAATCTCTGAGCTCAGCCCAGCCAGAATGACACTTGCTATTCCCACTGCACTCTTCAGAGCTGGCAGAGACATGATCTCAGGCCTCCAGCTAGCATCTCACATGCCCTGGGGATTATGACAACACAAATATGAGCCTGTAGATCCACACAACTGACTGCTTACAGACCCCACTCCTTGCTCCTACTCAGCCACCTGATGATCTGCTCCTGCCCGCCAGCCCCTTGAGATGGCTGCATTAAACATTGAAGATTCCTGTGCTGCAAGGGTGCAGCAGGGAAAATGGATCGGGAACACAGACTGTGGGTAAAAATACTGGTAAACATCTCAGGCTCTCATACCCCAGATGACATGAGACCTCAGGTTTGTGTGGGGACAAACATAGAGCTCCAATAGCCAAGGAGAGCTCTTTCCATGCTTAGCTACTGGTCACTCACTTGTGTGCTAACTTGATTCTTTGGGTCAGTTTGCTGACTCACAAATCCTAAATTCATTCAAAGTACAGTAAAGCTCTATATTGTGAAGAATCTTGTACCATCTAGTAAGTTGGTGACACGAGAAATTACCTGAGGTGTGGTAAAGGATGATCTTTGGTTGAATACAGAGAGGGAACACAAATTGTATCGCTGATCTCTGCCAGTAAGAGGGACGACTGGAAAAGTGCTGAAATTATGCTCATGAAAGCAGGGGATACCAATTACAAATAACTGCACAATATTTTGAGCTTTTACTCCCTCGTGTTATAGTGGCTATGGCAGTGTTGGAGGAAGAATGATCATTACAGACAGAAAGCACAGACCCAGGGCACTACAGGATTTGGATTCTTAAGCAGAAATGCTACAGCAGACCTTTCACATGCCACACAGCCGGGACAGAGAACAAACACCACAGGGTCAGTGTGGTTGTACATCAGACATGGTTAAAATGCTGACTCACGGGGCTGAATTGTTCCTGAGAATCTCCTGCAGAGATTCCCCTGAAGCCCCTGGTGAAGCAGCTGTGTCCCTGCAGCCCATGGAGGCCCATGGAGAAGCAGAGATCCACCTGCAGCCTGTGGAGGATCCCAACCTGGAGCAGGGATGCCCTGTGGAGACCCCACACTGGAGAAGGCTCCTGGCAGAACCTGTGGCCCATGGACAGAGGAGTCCATGCTGGAGCAGGTATGCTGACAGGACTTGTGATCCTAAGGGATAAGGATGTGAGCAGTCCTCCCCCTGAGGAGAAGGAACAGCAGAGACAATGTGTCATGAAGTGACCCCAGCCCCCATTCCCCATCCCCCTGCATTGCTGGTGGGGAGGTACAGAAAATCAGGAGCAAAGCTGAGTCCACGAAGAAGGGAGGGGTGGAAGGGAAGGCATTTTATAATTCAATTTTATTTCTCATTATCCTACTCTGATTTCACTGGTAATAAATTCAGTTCATTTCCCCTGTTTCGCCTGTGACGGTCACTGGTGAATGATCTCCCCCTGTCCTTACCTCAACCCATGAGTCTGTCATTATAATTTCTCTCCCATGCACAGCTGAGGAGGGCAGTGACAGAGTGGCTTTGGAATGATTTCAACACTGAATTCCACAGCAGAGGTGCCATGAGCACAGCAGGCAGCACACACACCTACCCTGCTGAACAAGAGGGCTGGTGCAGGATTGTATCCATACTTTAAAACATTTGGCCTTGGTCTTCCCTTGCTCTCTGTTGCATTCTGGAATTAATGTTTATTTTGCATCTGTTTTTAAGTTCAGAGTGCTTGAAATGACATGAAGGTTGTGCTAGAGCTGTGCAAAGGCATAGCCTGAACTGATGGTTATGACTTGCTTTGAGCACAGAACAAAGACACGTGGGAGGGGATGAAGGAGCAAAGGCTGGTGTGATACTGCCAGAGGACTGTATATGGAGGGAAGCTTGATGTCCATGTCACCTTCTAGAAAGGGTCCTTGTGAGGGCTCCTGGGCACCAGCCCCTTCCAGGAGGAAGTGATAAGCAGAGAGTAAAAAGGAGACTGCTGTCCTTTGCCATGTTGTCCATTTGGCTGTAGGGCTTGAGGACACCTCGGCATCTTTCATAATATCCACCAGTGGCACACAATGGCACCATGACAGCATCCCTCCTGTGAGCAATGGTGCTGTGTTGCCAACAGCTGGAAAAGGACTGGCAGACCAAGGAAGTTCCTCCATAAGAGTTAGGGATAACAGGCTGGGTAACATCTCCAGCACCACCTCCCAAGGGCAACTAAATCAGTGCTTACTGACAACAAACCGCAATGTTTGGATAGCCCCAAAACACCTCACAACCTTTCAGAATTCACTCTCTCTGCACCTCTGCTCGTCAGGGCATGCCAACACTGCTCCTTTACAGATCAGGAATGAAATGTGGTCCTGAAAACCAGAAGTGAGCTATCTGCAGCCTAAACAGGATGTCTTTGAAATGAAGAATTGAAATTAATTGTCCTGAGACTCTGGTGCACAGTTCGAGACCATGTGCTTCCCCTTCCTGTTCCAGCCATCCTGCATTGTGTGGCACTGCCCACATCTCTTGGCAGCATCACTGAACAAATGAAAACAACTCCAGTGAGGTCAGGCTTTGGTGTAACAGCCCCGAGGGACAAAGTGAGTGACAACCCTACGGAGTCTCTTGAGAACACATTTCTTTTCCATATTACAGGAACAATTGAGGCCATGGCTCTGTCACTCAGAGCCAAGAGGATAGAAAGACGGATGAGTCAGGAATAAGTTTCCAGGACGAGACCGTTAACCACAACAACAGCGTGTGCTGGCAGATAACCCATCACACAGATGAAAAATGAGATGTCTGTTGCAAACTCTAGATAATGTAGCAAGTTCTTGTTAGCCATGCAGGCGCAGGGCGGGGCTTTCCTCTGAGAGAGCGGTGGGGTGTTTAAAGGAAGGCTCTGGGGAGAGTGGGGAATAGGAGTGGGAAAAGGGGAGTGGCACAGCAGTTCACATGGGCAGGGCAAGCAGGCAGGGTTGCAGGTTTCCTCCTGCTGGTGGGGTTTTTAGTTTGTTGCTAGTTATGTTTTTGTTGGTTGCTTGGTTTTAGTTTTTTTTTGTTAGTAACGGTTTTTACAGGATCAAAAACTGCAGTTAGTAAAAGTGTGTGTGGCCAAATAGAACCCTCCATAAAGGATACGTCTGTCCAGACCCCTTTCTGTGTGGAGTGTTTGAGCTTATCAATAGTACCAGGGAGTGTTGCAGAAGAAGCCTGAATGCACTCTGAACAGGTAAATTATCTCCTTTTGATCTTAAGGAAGAAGTAGAAAGACTAAGGAGGATTAGAGAAAGTGAAAGGGAAATAGATTGATGGAGTTCTGCCCTTCCATCCTTGATGGAGGCCCACCAGGACTCAGATGACTTCCGTGCCTCCCACTGTCAGGCAACAGGAGGGCACTTGGTGGATGAGGGGGAGTGGAAATGGATCCCTACTCAGGGAGGGAATAAAAATTCCTCCCAACCTCCATCACTTACCCAGTTGCCACTTCAGAATACATATGAGGCCCCAGATCTAGAGAGTCAGCCAGCTGATGTAGAAGAAAATTATCTGCCCAGCGGGCTTCCCAATTATGCTTCATCTGTAGGATGGATCACCACCTCTAACATCAAAAAGAAGGGTAGTCATAGTGGGTGACTCCCTTCTGGGGGGAGCAGAGGGCCCCATATGTCTTCTGGGCCCATCCCACAGGACATCTGTTGCCTCCTTAGGGCCCGGGTATGGGATATCACCAGGAGACTCCCTGGGCTGATTCAGCCCTCTGATTATTACCCACTGCTGATATGCCAGGCTGGCAGTGATGAAATTGAAAAGAGGAGTGTCAAAGTGATTAAAAGAGACTTTAGGGCGCTGGGTCAAGTGATTGATAGGGCAGGAGCACAGGTGGTGTTCTGTTCAGTCCCTTTGACGGCAGAGAAAAATGGTGAAAGGGATAGGAGAGCCCACATTATCAACAAGTGGATCAAGGGTTGGTGTCATCAGAAGAATATTGGGTTTTTGATCATGGGGCAAGTTTTACAGCACCTGGCCTGCTAGAACTGGATGGGCTCCATCTTTCTGTTAAGGGTAGAAGGATTTTAGCTCATAAACTGGCAGAACTCACTGAGGGGGCTTTAAACTAGGTTTGAAGGGGGAACAGGAGGCAGCTGGGGTGCCTGGAAGCAGGCCCAAGGGTGATAAGCCTGAGTTAGGGGTGAAATCAGTAACCCAGCTGAGGTGCATGTACACTAATGCATGCAGCATGGCTAACAAACAAGAAGAGTGGAAGCCATGGTGCAGCAGCAAAGCTATGATGTAGCTGCCATCACAGAAACCTGGTGAGACAACTCACATAGCTGGAGCACTACACAAGCTCTTCAGAAGAGACAGGAAAGGGAGAAGAGGTGGAGGGGTGGCCCTTCATATTAGGGAGCCTTTTGATGCCATGGGTATTGAAACTAATGACAAAGAAGTTGAATGCCTATGGGTAAGAATTAAGGGGAAGGCTGACAAGGCTGTCATCCTGGTGGGAGTCTGTTATCCACCCATCCAGGACGAAGAGGTGGATGACTTATTCTACATGCAGCTGGAGGATGTTTCAGGATCACCAGCCCTTGTTCTTGTAGGTGATTTTAACCTAACAGACATCTGCAGGGAACTTAATACAGCAGAAAAGAGGCAGTTCAGGAGTACTTTAGAGTGTGTGGAGAACAACTTTTTGTTGCAGCTAGTGAGTGAGCCCACCAGGAGAGGGACTATGTTAGACCTGTTGTTTGCAAATGGTGATGGGTTGGTGGTAGATGTGGTGGTTGGAAGCTGCTTGGGGTACAGTGATTATGAAATTATGGAGTTCTCAATATTTGGTGAAATCAGGAGGAATATCAACAAACCTCTTATATGGGACTTCTGGAGGGCAGACTTTGCCCTGTTGGCCTATTTAGGAGACTTATTCAGAGGGTTCCTTGGGAAGCTGCCCTCAAAAACAAAGGAGTCCAGGAAAGGTGGGCATGCTTCAAAACAGGGATCTTGAGGGCAGAGCAACAGACTGGCCCTATGTTCTGAAAGATGAGTAGATGAGGCAAACATCCAGCCTGGATGGTCAACAAGCTTTTGAAGGAACTTAGAAATAAAAAGAGGATGCATCATCTTTGGAAGGAGGGTCAGGTCTCACAGGAAGTATATAAGGGTGTTGCTAGGGCATGTAGGAAAAAAGTTAGGAAGGCCAAAGGTCAGTTCAAACTTAATTTGGCAACTTTTGTAAAGGATAATAAAAAAAAGTTTTTACAAATATATTAATGACAAAGGTAAGGGTAAGACCAACCTTTGTTCTCTTTTGCATGCAGGAGGGAACTTAGTTACTGCAGATGAGGAGAAGGCAGAAGTGCTTAATGCCTTCTTTGCCTCAGTCTTTAGTGGGAAGACAGCGTGTCCTCAGGACAACTGTCCTCCTGGGTTGGTAGATGGTGTCAGGGAACAGAATGGTCCCCTGTTAGCCCTCAGTTTAGGAAGGATATTGAGTGCTGTGTCCAGCTCTGGCCCCTCAGTTTAGGAAGGACATTGAGTGCTGTGTCCAGCTCTGGCCCCTCAGTTTAGGAAGGATGTTGAGATGCTTGAACGCATCCAGAGGAGGCAACAAGGCCTGGTGAGGGGCTTGGAACACAAACCCTGTGAGGAACGACTGAGGGAGCTGGGGGTGTTTAGCCTGGAGAAAATGAGACTCAGAGGTGACCTTGTCACTCTCTACAACCTCCTGAAATGTGGTTGTAGTTAGGTGAGGCTTGGTCCCTTTCTCCAGCCAGTAACTGACAGAACGAGAGGACAGATTCAGCTGCACCAAGGGAATTGTAGGTTGGCTATTAGGAAAACGTTTTTTACTGAAAGAGTGAAAAAGTACTGGAATTGTCTTTGAGGAGGTGGTGAAGTCACCATCACTGGATGTGTTTAAGGAAAGACTGGATGTGGCACTCAGTGTCATGGTTTAGTTGAAGAGTTAGGGCATGAGTTGGACTTGATGATCGTGAAGATCTCTTACAACCTAGTGATTCTGTGCGATGGTTTTGAGGTCATTTAATGATGCCATCAAGTATGCCTCAGATGCTATTACAGACAAAAAAAAAGCAAGGAAGAGAGAGGCTTAGAAGTCTTCCATTAAAGCCACTTCAATCCATTTGTGTATCATGACAAATAAAGAGCATTTATTACATTGTGGTACAGAGAGCAGACCTCAGAAAATAACCTATACTAGTGAAAATCAAAATCATTACCTTTTCCAAGCCATGTCATACACCACAGCTCACATCCACAGGGCTAACTCTGAACACCCGAAAGTGTCAGGATTCGCCTATCCAGCTCCAGGCTAGTTCCTGAGCAGTGCCAGCACCCAACAGTGCCAGCTGAGAGGAGCCAGCAGCCAGACCCATCCTTGCTGCAAAATGCCTCTGTGAGGTTATGGCCACGGAGCATCCTCAGGTGCCAGGCATACCTCAGCTCTGCCTGCATCTCCTTAGAGGGCCCCAACAGCTCCAATCCTGACTCCTAAAAATGCACACTCCTCAGGCTGCCCTGAGGGCAACAAAAGGCCAACAACAGCAAATAAGTGTGGTGAGTGCATGAGCTGGGATAATGGTGCACAGTAACTGCCTTGTGAGTTTTTAGCATGCTCCTCAGCATGAATCTGGCCCAGGCTAATTACTGCTTTCCCAAATGATGCCTGGACAAAGTTTAGTGATCAGTACAAGCTTAGGGCCCTTCCTGGTTTGGCTATGGCCAACTTGCTCTGGGGAACAGAAGGACTAGCTATTGGGCAGAAGATACTTTATTCAAGTTGGCAAAAGCAACACTACAGTTCCTGTCTGCTTTCATTTACTAGTTTAGCAACAGTCAAACCACCTACCACAGCTGTGTATTTCACTGCCATAAGAAACCTTACTCCCTCTATGATTTGGAAATAACTGGGCATATCAGGCAATATAGGAAGAAAGGGTTTTACTCTTACTCAAAATGTACAGAAGGTAGTGGAAAGTATTTCTTTTGCTTCAATGACAATGGTCATTAACAATATCTGAATGCCACATTTCTGTGCAAAAGGAAACTTTTCTCCAGGCAGATCTATAAAATCGGTTTTATTCCTTTTACTAAAGGGGTAATGGAGAAATCTAACTTTTAATACTATGATATGACCCAAGAAATTCAAGTGCAGAATGAAGAGATGCTGAGACCCAGATGCATCTGTCCCTAGGGCCATTTCTTTTCAATTGACACTTCAGATGATTCCAGATCTGGTCAAATGCTCCAAGGGGCAGCAGTAAAAGATGTGATCCCCAGGTGTGTTAATTAGTACCAGCCTACAGTTATATAGCTAAATCATGCATTTTTGGCTAAGTTTTACAGATTGCTTTCAAAAATGGTTTTCCAAAAGCTGATTCTTTGATCCTTTGAAATAAAGACAGAAATGTCTGCAGCAGGTCCATGGGGAAAATGGAACAATGGTTTCATTAAGTCTGCTGAATTAGGAACCTGACAACATCAGATGAAAGGAAAAACAAGTCTCCCATCTCGACTTAAACTGAGCACACATTCACCCCACGGACAGCTTCTTCAGTGAACAGTAGAGCAACAGGGCAGCTCTGAATCCATCCCTCATTAGCAGTCTGCCTCATCTATGAGCAGCTCCTTGCATCTGTCGATTAAAGATTTCCCCTGCCTTGATGAAAGGAGCAGGCTCATCGATGAGGTAATGCTTTTTTTATTCTAATTAAGGACTTGAGTCATCCTATTATTGTAAAGTCCATGAAACAAAACATGTTTAAATCTGCCCAATTACATCATATTCAAGCCTCTTCCAAAGGAGAAGTGAAAAAAAAGACACTTTTGATTCTGTGTAGTCATAAATTTTTCCTGTAGCCTCTCTAAAGGATGTCCTGCCTCCTTATTCCTGTCTTTCTCAGTTGAGTAAGGACTTGCTGGATATGCCTGCAGAGTGGCTCACAGCAGCTCCTGCACAGCTTTGGTGCTGCCTAGCTCTGCTACAAATGCCTGCAGGTCCTGCCAAACAGGAGGGGGAAACCAAAAGCCAAGAGTTCACTCAGGACTATGGGAATGAATTGAAAGCTGGTGCCAGCTAGTGGCAATGGCATTTCATTCCAGTTCCTGATATTACTTGGCTCTACAGTTCTTCTGTATACAGAAAAATGCATGTTAAGTTTTTCTCCTTTGGTACATTGTAAACAATGAACCAGGTCTGTTAAAAATCCTGTGAAATCTTTCATAAAAGGAGACAATCCACTTTAGCACTCTGGTCAAATTCCAAGCTGGGTATTTGCATTTATGTGGGTGCAATTGTCTCTGCATTTCCAGTTGAATTAAGTGTTCTTCATTTATGGTGCTGCAATGAAGTCTTGCATGAAGCAATTACGTCGTTGCTGCATTTTACCCCAGGTGAAGTTACATTTGTGTTCTGCTTGGAAACACGACAGGATGGTACACACAGCTGTAACACTACACAGATTAGAGAGCTATTTTCAGCCTTTTGGGTTTAGGATGATGGCATAAACACAAATCAACTATTTATAAAACCCATTAAAGTATATTCAGTGTTCTAATCAGAAAGAAAATGAAGCACATTAAAATAATTACTTAAACTCTTTCCCAAAGGATCCTCATGTTCCAGCTGTGGATGTACTGGAATCACTCAAGCCAGTCATGACAGAAACTCACCACTGAACTTTAAGCCAGGCAATTCCTTAAAAACCTGGGGAAATAATGACTGCATAATCTCATGGGACCAAAAATCCAACACTAGACAGGGAAATATGAATGCAGATAAGGACAATGCTGGCACAGGGAGGACTCTCTTAAGTGTTCCTTAGGTCAGGGAAATGACTATTTCCAAAATAAAAGAAAACACAGAAGAGCCAACTTTAGTGCTTGTGTATCCAGTCCAAACCTCTCTGACAGTGTGAGTGCTCTAGCCCTGAGCCCAAGGTACAGTTCTTTCTGGTTGCCAGGTGCAGACATAGCAGCAACCACCAGTGCAATACACTCTCCTGAAGGAGTGCTTATGGATAGAACATGTGTCAACTACAAGTCCACAGGTTCTCAGTTCTCCTGAGCAGAATTCCATTCAGTCTGCCCTCCCAAAGAAAAGCTGTGAGAGAAGAGGGCCAAGTCCTTCACACATCCAACTTGATTTCCTTGCCTGGGAAATACAGCTAGGAAAGGGTCTCAATTCCACCACTTGGAGCCACACAAGCCTTGGCAGAGTTATCTCAAGAGAACAGGTTACTGCCACTCAGAAGGCATAACACTGAATGAATATGGATGATTCTGTGAGATCCAGCAGCTAAACATGGTTCCATTTTCCACTGTTTTCTTTCAATCACCCTCAACCTCTCATTTGTGGGGGCATAACAAGATTTTCAGTAAGGAAACACATTGGAAGCTGTTCTCAGGAGATGGGATTGGTAGCAGAAAAGAAAGGAAAGCCCTCTGCATGGGAAACACCACTCACAAAGCACCTATAAAAACAAAAATGTTCAGGAGACAAAATGGAGGGACTGAATTCCTGCAAGGAGAGCATCACTGCCAACCTGCTTTACTCTTTAGCCACCCAGTTAAACAAATCCCAAGGACAGGCTACAAGGTTGCCCCTAAAAACGATTGAGACCAGACAATTTATGGAAAGTGAGGCAGGCTTATCTTCTGACTGGGAAGGTAATACTGAATTTTTGCTGCCTTTTCGTCCTCTTTGATGGAGAAGAACACCACACCAGACTATTTTTCAGAAAATTTTCATCTGTCAGTAGCAGACCAACGGGGTTGTTTACTGGGATGTTGTGAGTTGCCAGTCTGACAGCAGCTGGATTGGAATGGCGACAAATACTTGTGTCACTTGGCAAAGTGATGGTCAAACATGCCTTGCAACCTAAGCTTGTGACTCAACAACTGACAGAAAATAAAGATTTGCCTGTTTCAATCTCTGAAGGCTTCACAGCTGTGAGCATGGATACACACACTGCTAGGAAAACAAAGCTCTATTTTTTCATTCATTGTTTTGACTGTCTGAATTTTGTAAAAGAAAAAATAACCTGTATCTTTGCTCTTTTTTGATGTTTTGACACCTTCACTCTCTTTTAGCTGAGTGGGACAGATAAGTTGTTTTTATGCTGTGTATAAATCCTACTGGATTCAGAGGGGAAAGCAAACATGTACCTGGCTGGACCAAAAGGCAGCTGTGAATTTGTGAGTAGCTGAGGAGCAGGATGCCTGAGGAGTGGCAGGAATACAGTGCTGCCAGCCAAGGACCAGAAGGCACAGCAGCTGAACACACATTTTGACAAGTTTGCTCCAGACCATCTGTCCAGCAGATAGCAGCTGTGCTAGGACACCACTCCAGACTGCAGAAATGTTCTTCCTTGGAGGGAAAAATCCATGAGCAAGTATGCTACCCTCATCTATTACAGCTCTGGGAATTCCATCAATAAAAGCACTTGGAAAGATGCTAAATTCAGGATTCCCCATAAGGTGATTTCTGCCTCTTCATCAGCCACTCTCAGCTGCCCAAGGTTTCTGGCAGAGGAAGCAAGATCAAATGTTGCCACTCATTTCTTCCCCAAAGACAAAAGGCTGAAGCCATTCTGGGCTCTTCTGCCACAACAGGGAAGAGGAAAGGAAAGGGAGCACTGGGATCAACGACTCAGGAGTCAAGCTCTAGCCTGACTGCCACTAAGGGGCTGGGAAACACGAAGGTGTAGCATGCAACCCAGAAACAACTGCTGTCTTGTGTGCCAACCTACCTCCCTCCTGCAGCCTGCCTGGCTCTGCAGGCTCTGTCATGGCCAGGGCTGGCTCTTGGCTGCTCATTCCCTGCCAATCTGCTGCTCCAAGCCATCACCTACTTCATCTGCAGCCAGGAAAAGCACCAAGTGCCTTAATAATCTCCTTACCAACTAAACCCAGCAATAGCAAACCTCTAGCACTGGAGGTGCTTGAGCTTGACCCCAGCAACAACCAGCTACAAAGATTAAAAAAACCTCTGGCAGAAGATGCCCAAAACATCAGCTCTCACCAGCTTCATCCCCTCCTAACTACTGACAGGACTTAGCTGTATCTGTGTTTAAACAACAGATGCAAAGCTTCCACCTACCCACGTCTGTTTTCCTCAGGAGACACACCAATTTGGATGAAGGGAAGCCACAAGGGGAAACCCTCTGGAGCAATAGTAAAGGCACAGAGTCAAGACAGAAACTCTCCAGGACCCACTAGGAAATAGAATTCTTGCCTAGGGAGTACTCACCTCTAAGCAGTTTGCCAGGAAAAGCCTATGCCTGGGGAAATATATGCTGTCACTGAAAAGTTTAGGTAGGCAAAGGAAAAAGAACGGAAGGGAGGAACCCTTTGTGGAGGAGAGGCTTCTATGAGGGCTGCAAAGAGCTGATGAAGACAGGAAAAAAAAGCAGAGGAAAAGGTGGGTTCTCCCAAAGTGATGAACAAATATTACCTCAGAAGGTAATTGCAGCTGAAGAAAAGCACGCACTGAAAGGGCTGCTGCACATTTTAACCCATGAGGCAGCCACACTCCTTTTGCAGAATTGTTACTGCTTTGTTCAGAGGAACTGGTTCACAGTCATTTTAATCAGCTGCTGTCTGAGGTTTTTTGGAATTAACTGAATAGAAGTGCTAAATTCACTTGTGACTACAAAGTGGGAGGAGAGGGATGCTAAAGCTCTTGGCTTCAACGTATAAACACTAAAACTCTGTATTTCACCCACAGAGAAGACAAAACCGAATTCAGTTACTGTGATATGTTTTTTAACTTGCTGTAAGATGAAGACCTGGAAATGTGAACTTGAACTTTGCTTAGATTAAGCAAAAACATCCCAAACTGGATGCCTGAATTCTCTACAGAAAGCCAAGCCCTAGGGTAGCTTGAGGGCACAGTGGAGCAAAGATGGCAGCAGGCAGAAAGCTCTGTGGGTAGAGAAACATGGGGCCATACTGTTTTTTTGAGTAATTCCTTCACAGCCTGGGCCTGAGCACAGGAGCTCAAGGCTCAACAATTCAAGCTGTTAGAACAGTCCCTGGTACCCCCCTGGCATGGGACAACCTGCCTTCTCCTAAACCATCTCAGTCACGGCCCAGGAGGCAGCACAGGCCAGCAGCCTTGAAGTGGGCATTCTGGACACAGCCAAGCTCACTGAGAGGACAGAACATCACAGCACAGCCATGGCCAGACACTGCTCAGTCAGCCCTGGCCAAGGGGCCCTGGCACAGCCCAGCTGGCTGAGCACGGCCGCTGCTCCGGACCCCTGCTGCACAACAGCTCCCCTCAAACCACCCCTGCTGCACACAGCTCCCCTCAAACCACCCCTGCTGCACACAGCTCCCCTCAAACCACCCCTGCTGCACACAGCTCCCCTCACTCCATGCCAACCTCCCCTCAAACCACCCCTGCTGCACACAGCTCCCCTCACTCCATGCCAACCTCCCCTCAAACCACTGGCAAATCACACCTTTTTCCATTGCAGAATTTTCAACAGTACCATCAAGTTCAGGTGAACAGCTCATCCACCTTGTGTTTCTCTTCCTTGCCTTGTCCTTCAGAGGATTAGCCTCTTTAAGATCCATGCTTTTGTTTCTTTCATTCCTAAAGGCATACCAGTTGGAGAAGTCTCTGCAACTGAGACTAGCCACACAATACTATTTTGCAATTTATGAGGAAGATCCTTTAAAGCATTGTTAAATCCTTTAAAGCATTGATACTGCACTTTTAAAAACTCAGATAGCAAAGCACCACGGTAGCCTACTAAGGATTTAAAATTATGTATCTGCCAATGTTGAGCTTTATGGATTTAAGAAGAGTGATAAAGAGTGGAGACAAAGCTAAGTCAATATACCTAATATTGTCCCTACAATGGAGAGTTAAATATGTATCTGATTTCCTGTATCTGATTTAAAAGGGAATTAAAACATTTTAACAAAGGACTATTATAATGATTGTGGCTCAAGAGAAAAAAAATTAAAAACCCCAAACCCAAGAGATGCTAACTTTAAAAAAGATGCTATGAGAACCTTACAGTGACAAGTCACTGTATACTTAAAGTGCTAAGAAAAGTGAAATAGAGCTAGAAGTGTGCCACTGCTACAAAAGTGAGTATACTAGAATTCACTCCCTTATGCACAGCTGATATCAAAGGATCATCTTAGTCTATATTAGGAGTGATTTTTCTTACAGTACCTGTATATTCTGTCCAAAGCTTAAAAGATTTCTGCAAATGTCCAGGAAAACTTACAGAGTAATCAGTGACAATACACAGGAATACCAATGCTCCAAAATATCAAGAAAAGCAGTGGATGAAGAGAAGAAAACATGCATTCCAAAAACATAAGTTAATTTTGAGCACCTTTTATTCTAGGAAGAACCAGGCTCCTGGAGCAAAAAAATAAAAAGGAGCAGGGGTGTTATAAGATGAAAACTTAATCAGAAATATGTATTGTTTTTGACATGTTCCTGATTTGGACAGCAAAACCCCAAGTCTCTCTGTTGTTAAGAATCCCAGAATCGCCCTGCTAACACAGAGAGAAAGCTTTGAGGCATAAGAACCATACAACAGAGAAACACCAAGTTTGGAGATCATCATTAATACCCACAAAAGATGAAGAGCTGAACTGGCAAGTGAGTTTGTTCACCTGACATTAAAGAGCAACTCAGACACAGCCCTGAAAGCGAGGCAGAGAATCAGCACCACTGGGATGTCTCTTCCATGCAGAAGGAACCAGGCCATTATGAGCTTCCACCTGGATGATCACCAGCAATACAAAACCAGAAGAAAAAGGCCCTAGTTTAGCATTTTACCCCTAAGGCCAGATATTTGACTGGATATTGGGTGGTTCAGCAGCACAGCAGCAGTGCTGGGCCAAATCCAATTCACAGCCTTCTGGCCCAGGAGGAGAAGTTGTTACCAAATGAAGCGTGCTGACAGCATATGGAGGCCTGTGCTACTGGAGCAGTTTCATCCCCATCCAGAAAGCAAAAAACCTGTAAGATTATGCCAAACACATGATTCAATTTAGGTTGGAGCTCTGCTGCTCAAAGCACTCTGGCCACCACTACTGTACGAAATGGACTGGCTCGTTTCAGTGCTGACTGTACAGCTTTCCAAAGGTTTTTTTCAGAGAGGAAAGGAGCATGGTGGGGTTTTTTTTCCCTTTTTAAACTGAATTTACAAGGCACTAGGGGACAGTTTACTACAAAACACATTTATCTATCTGCTTCACCTCCTGTTTATTTGCTCCCACGCTGAAGTAACTTCAAGCACAAGTGAAGCACTAAAGCTGTGGAGCTTAAGCCCCCTCTTCAAAGCATGCAAGCACCAAACATTTCAACAGGCATAGAAAACACCCTAAAGTGTCCCCCAAGAACTGCCCATCCACTGATCACTAAGCTCCTGCCTTTGGCCTCTCACCTACACACCTCTTACTAGATGGCACAGAGCTGGGATACAGTGCTGATGTTCAATCTGATCTCCACTGATGTGAGCTGGAAATAACTTCCATGGAAGCAGGAGAACAGTTACAGGAGAACAGAGGCAATGAAAAATCCAACTCAGAATTCTTGTTTCCAGTTTCATGTTTCTGCACCAACACTGTACATGTGAGTCACAAAAAGAACCCAAAACAATAGATATGGAGATTTCTTTTACAGATAGTCAGCCACTGCTTTAGAGTGAGAAACATCTCACTGCATGACATGTCACGCTGCAGCTCTGTCCCAGTGAAGACCATACTTCTTATATAAATCAAGTTATTTTGATTCAGTAAGAATTCGGTACTTGGAAGGAATGGAAGCAATAAACTAAATGAGGATTAGATACCAGATCTTGTCATCCTTCAGTGCATTACAAGACCAAAATAATCAAGATTTTCAAATGCTATGTCAAGCTGCGCAGAGGAGAAAAGCAAATTTCTTGCTTGCTTTGGCATAGCAAGCTCTTTACAGCTTGTATTTGTTGTAAATTGGAAAATATAACATTGCATTTGCTAACCCAATAGATCATTTTCCTATCCAAAAAAGGACAGCTGCTTTTGTAAACATACGACTAAAGACCATTCTGTGGGAAGTATAGCTTTATCTAACTTCTCATAGTAAATAGTTATTTGAATTTTTAAACTCTCCTTAACCAAAAGAATAATTTTGATGCTGAGTAATTCAGCACATTTTGTCAAAAGAGTAATAGTTAATGTTTTCTGGTTTTCTGATGAATTTTTTCTGATGTAAAGGATTAAATACTTCAAGTAAAAAGGACAATATCTAGGCATCCATGATTACATATGATTATAATAGCATGAGGGAAGTCCAAATAGTGCTTCCAGTATTAATCATCATTTGACCAAAATTTAGTGTAGGAGATTCCAGCTTAGAGCCTAGATTGAATGATCCCCTGGAAATGATTTAATGCCATGGGGAAACACCAAGAGAGGGGTCTGGCCTATTGCTATGCAGAAGCATTTTGAAAGCACAGTGGAGATCCAAGACAACATTCAGTAGTGGCTGGTGACTCTGGGTGCCTGGAACCATCCAGTTGGGTCAGTCAGAGTTTACTGAAGATCAAAACCAGCTATACCTACTTTACTTGGACATCTAAGTTACAGGATTTTAGCCATACCTGATGATACCAAGAGGGTCTAAAATTTCCTCTTCTTCCTCATCACCCTCTTCTTTTTTTTCCCCTTTTTTGACATTTTCCACTGATAAAAGCTGTGAGATTAAGTCAGGTGTCTTCTCCTCTTTAAAGAAATCCAGTGCCTCATTTTCTTCATCTTCTTTCTCCCTGTCATCAGGCATGTTTTTACCCTTGAAGTCAACGGCACTGGAAGATTTTGTTCCTGTGAAACACAGTAATGGAGGCACAACTGAGTATACGAGATAACAACTAAAGTTTTTCATACCCTGCACTTGTTCCTGACAGTTTTGTTTGAGGAATGAAGGACATGATCAGCTTTTGTGAAACTCTTTCAAAACACTCCCACTGTTCCTTTTATTCACTATGTGTCATTATGTGTCTGATCTGTTTACTGATTTGAAGTAGTTAAGTAAAGAAAGACAGAGGAAATGAACTTTATCTGAGACACAGCAACACATGTCAAATCTGCTAATTTATGTTCCTTCTACAGTCAACAGAAACAATAAAATTTCCACCTGGTGATTCATCCCATCCAAATAAAGTCATGTGAGAAGTTTCTCTTTGAAGTGCCTATTTCTCTTCTACTAGCTAAAGAAAGACTGTAAATACTCTCCTTAGATGTAGGTAGCTAACTTTCACATAGCTAGTAAGAGATAAAATCCTCTTTTCGATACTATTTAATTAACTTGGACTAAAATTAGAGCATTGGACAGCATGTTTCTACAGCACCTCTTCAGTTTACACTGAAAAATAAAGCCTGAAGTTCTAACACCCTTCAGTATGCAAGATGCATCCAACTCAGCTAATTCACAACTGAAACATAAAGCTAAGTATTCTCCCCATACTTGTAACATGCAAAGGCCAGCAGAATGGGGAGAAACTGGATCCTCACTGTCGAGTTTCTGGATATCCAGGGAAGCAATTCAAATAATGAGACCAGCTTAAAAAAAGGCTACTGAAAACTGTGATTGATAAAATTCATGGTTACACCATTTTGACTATTGAAGTAACATGGCATGGGAAACTCATCTCACCCAGCTTTTCATGTCTGCATCTGCCAAATCAGGGTAAGACTTATATTATTCTAAGGCAAATTTTGATTTCACATTACTTGTACCCAATCTTCCCACAGAATGCAGTCCAGCCTAGTTTTAGCTGCAAATGTGCACCATGGTTAGGTTAACAACCATGCAAAGATCAAGCAACATGAATTCTGAATTCTCTGTGCAAGGGGTCTGCTTTCAAGAGAACACCTCCAGGGGAAAAACAAACAAACAAACAAAAACCTTACTACCAGGTTCTTGCTACATATTAAGCAGCTTTTCCCCCTTTGACTTTCGGAAGCTGCCAATTTTGCAGAACTCATCTGACCACACTTGACACTTCTGCAAAATGGGCAGTTTACATTTGTTAGCTTCTTGCAACTTGTTACTTAAAAGTAACCCTCCACTATGAATCCTGCACAGCACCAGGCTGGAGTATTCCCTGCTCAGCAGCCCTCAGCCAAACTAAAAGCAGAGACCTCTTATGTTCCATTCATTCAGTAACTCCCTGCCATGCCCAAGGGACAGAAGAACGGAACTATACCAATCACTAGACAAGACAACAAGAGTTGGACATAAGGCTAAGGAAAACTAAGAAAAAAATTTAAAAAATAAACTGAAAACAAACAAAAAAAAGCTACCCAGGCAATGTGTTTAACTAATAAAGAATCTGTCTTCCATTTAAATCTTTCTCAGAGTCAATAATTTGCAGGAAAACCAGACAAAACAAGAGTTGCTCACTAAGGGAAACCCTGCACTGTCCCTTTAGGGTCCATCTCCTACTGACAAGATATGACTATTGAGTCTTCTAAACTTACATGTTCTGAAGCACAGCAGGAAATCAGAGCCAGGAGAGCACAATGCTTGCTCTGAAGTACCTGTCAACATCTCTGAATGAGGCATGTGTCCACTGAGAGGAGGGAAAAACACTAGCAAACATAACTGTGCAGCACTGTGAATGCTTATGAGGACGTTTCCAGTGACAGCCTTTATTCTGGCACACTCCAGTTTTTGGTTATGCAATTCAAGAACTTAACACTTCCATAGAGCACATTCATGGGAGAGGGGACACTCACATATTTTAGTTACCTAAAAATTCCAGTAACTCAGGACTTGTTGCTAGATTCTCATCTTTGGAGATGAATTTCATTATATCATTGAACATAGCTCTTCGTTCAGAGATGTCAGATTCCCCCACAAAGAGAACTTTTCTAGGCAGGAGTGGAAGAGAAACTTGTGGATATCGTGCTGTCAGTCTCTGGTAGAGCTCTTCAATCTCACTGTACTTCTTGGAAACCTGCAATGAAAATGTGTTGCTTGGGTTCATTTCTTTATAGGAGAGACAGGAGCAGCAAAGCAGCAGTTTAAGTGCTGTGAAACATTAACTGTGGAAGTGGAAAACCATGTATTAGCAAGGAGCTTTACACACGGCCTAGCAAAAGCCTGTTATGCACCCAGTGAATCCTGAAGCATTGTTGCTGGTCTTCTAATTCTGTTATTAAAATCCACTGCTTAATGGAATTAAAGTTCATTGCTAGAATCCGTTTGCCTGACTCATCAGCTAATGAAATACTGGGAAGGTCACTGCTCCAGATACTTTTCTGGCAGCAGGAATCCTTGTCCACTAAAAGTGATGCTCAGTCCTGAGTGACAGGAGGGAAGAAAAGCCTTGCCTGGCAGGTATATGGTGCAGAAAGCCACCTATGTCTTTGCACCACTGCCCCATTCCTCACTCCTGGTGGCTTCAGTGCCCTTTGGTTGCTCAGGGCTAAAAAACTGTCATGTTTTCTGCCCTGAAGAACATGTGACACAAAAACCTAAGGGCAAAGACCTCAGCTGACCGCTGACTATTCAGTTCATCCATGAGAAAATAAAGATCAACAACTTGGCCATGGCCTAAAAGGTTCTCATACAGGGAGAAGATGCCAACAATGAATGGGGTCATTCCGTCTGTGGACAAAGACAGGAAGCCTGAGGAGAAATAAAGCTCAAGATATTACAAGGACAGCAATAGCTATGGGAATGTTGGTTAAAAAAGGTGTGGCTTTATGCCACATTAAGTACTGAATTCACTACCTTAAACCAATACACAAAACCCAGACACACACAAAACACTACCTTTAAATGATGTTACAGATGCAATGAGGGTGACTTCCCTGCTCTGTGGTGTTATACAGATAATATATTTGTCAAGGCTCTCCATGGACTCATAAACTACCAAACTGTTTCAGTTAATACAGAGATTAAAAAACAACTCAAAAACTAGTGCTAGTGGAGTGCATAGGACACAGATACTCTCTCAGGGTCCAGCTCTCATCCTCCTGTAACATGTGTTGCTGAACTCTAGAGGAGTGAATCCTAATAACACTGCAATATGTGCAGTATTGCACATACTGAGATGGTACAGAAGATAGAGAAACTCAAGCACATCTTGGAATGGAGTAATGCAGAGTTCTCCCACCCACACAGTGATAAAGAAAGTCAACCTAACAAAAAGCACAGAAGGGAAGTGAGTTATAGATCAGTGCAAAATCCCTACACTGCATCTATGCAAGCAAACTAACAGCATCAGGCATATTCCCAGCCACTGGAACCTAAGAGCATCACTAGAAACATCATTTACAGTGTCTACTGGAACCATACAATGTCTGGCACAGTTCCTACACTCTGAGCAGCTATCATCCCCCCAGGTAGCTCTTCAGCCCAAGATTTGGCCCAGTGGAGAAGCCTCTCAGCAGCCAGTTTGGGTACTGATACACACTGCAGACAGTAAGAAAGTTGAATCCTGTGCATGCAGCCAGACTGTGTGAGCCAGGGAACAGAGCCTGACAATAACAGACACACCTCAACCAGTTCACTGATTCAGATGTTGGCACAAAGAGCAATAACCACCTCAGCTTTCACGCTTCCTTGCCTTTTGCAGTAATTATCAGCCTAGCCAGATGATTTGGAAAAGCATTTGCATTTCCTCTGTACAGTGTTCACTGTGGGTTCAGTGTCCAGTCACAAAAGGCAAGCAGCTTGGTAACAAAGATCTGAAACACAACACCCAACCTGAGTTGACAGGAGAATGAAAAAAAGGAATTTTAGTCTTGTCTTGTGAAAGCAACAAAGGTTAAGTGTGAGTAACACTGTGCTCCTGATGTGGGATCTGAAATGCCGTTCAGCAACCAAGCACTAAAGTGAGGGCAATAGAGATGTTCCAGAACATCATAATCTTCCCTTTGAAAGACACCCCAAAAAGAGAGGGGAAAGCATTTCCAGAGCTTCTGAACTGCTGTACATTTTTGGTTCACTAGGTCCCAGTAGCATTCTGAACAGGGTATGATGCCTGAGCCCCTCCCAAAAATACTATGTAACCAAAATGTAAGGGCAGTAAGGAATTCACTGGCGCTCTTTCAAAAGAATAAACATCATTACCCTCCACCCAGGCAAAAAAAAAATTAAGTCTGATTTGCGAAAAGCATTTAACAACTAATTATTTTTAATAATAACTACCAAATTAATTTCTGAAAGCATTACAAGACAGCAGCCAATCAAGATTATGCCAAAACAGTTTTCTAAAATACTCTAACACTGAACTGAGATACACAAACTTACTTCTTTCCCCACTTAATTTTCATTCCTCCTCTATCAAAGTCTGTAAATTATTCATAAATCTCAATTTATGTCTAATTACACCACTGAACCTAAAGCAAATGCACACCCTCGCATTCCCATCCCTAATTGCGCCTTTGTGGATCTGCGTGGGCTTTGAACAACAACGCACACGCGACATGGAATACCAAGTGTGACAGCACTGGCTCCGAAGCATACTAATGTGCTTCCCGAGCCCGCAGCGCAGCGCCCAGGCCAGGATCCAGCAGTGCCGGGATGCCCTCTGCTGGAACACCCCTCTGTACCAGTGAGGTGTCAGACCTCCAGCCAGAATCATTCCCCTGCCACCCTGCTCCTCGCCCACTGTCCCTGTGCCTCAAGCTCTGCAGCCGCGGGCTCCTCGACACCCTCGCTCAGCGCTGCTGCCGGATTTACCCCGGGTTTGGTGCTGGGAATGCAGCGGGAAGGCTGGCAGAGCCCAACAGCCCCAGACTGCTGCACTGAGAATCACCAAATCGTTTGGGTTGGAAGAGACCTTAAAGATCATCCAATTCTATCATCCAATTCCAATTCTATACAGGGACACTTTCCACAAGACCAAGTTGCTCAGAGTGCCATCCAATCTGGCCTTCAACAATTCCAGGGATGGGGCAGCCACAACTTCTCTGGGAAACCTGTTCCAGTGTCTCAGCATCCTCACAGTCACGAATTTTTCTCCTTACATCTAATCTGAACCTTCTCTTCTTCAGCCTGAGGTTATCCCCCTTTGTCAATTCCAGGTCCTTGTAACCAGTCCCTCTCCTGCTTTCCTACAGGACCTTTATGTCACCCAGGAGCCTTCTCCAGGCTGAAGAGGCTCTCTCAGTGTCCCCAGAGGAGAGCTGTCCCAGCTCTATGACCCCTTTTGTACCCATTGTCTGGATCTGTTCTAACAGGTCCGTGTCTTTCCTGTACTTGGGACCCCAGAGCTGGAGGCAGCAGCACAGAGGCCTTACACAAGTGCCAGACGGGTTCCAGAGTGCATTTTTTCATGTCAAACCCCAGACATGACGCAGAGCATTCTCACACCTTTCCAGTCAGAAAGCACTGCTCTGCCACAACAATTCGGGACCCTTTCAATTTGACATCTGCAAATTTTCCAGGAGAAAGATGTATCAGCATGTAATAAAATTAAATCTTGCCTTTCCTGGTTATCACTTACAGCCCTTTTAAAATCGCTGATGGATCCTATAGTCCAAAATCTCAGGATAAAAAATAAGCACTGCTCTAAACCCCATTTTATCAATCCTATTAAGTAAACAAAGTTCCATTTGATTAATATTCAAATATTTTTCTTCTGCTGCCTGTGATTCCTCCAGGTCCTGATCCTGCAGTTATCCTCTCCCCCCTCCATGCCTCTAACTGAACTCTGTGAACACTGTGGAGCTAAACCCCCACCACCTGTAAGTAAGCCTGAGTGCACACGCTTCAAGGAGTTCTGTCAAGTCACAATATCAAAGGCTCAATCTGCTTCACTTCAAAAGAGTTAATCATGCAAATACAGCAAAGCATGTGCACATTTGCCAGGTCAAGACCTTATTTGCCTGTAACAATTAACATCTAACGCAGAACTTAAAAGACAGACAGGGATGGGTTGATTTTTTTTTTTTCCACTGGGAACAAATAAATAAGTTGAATGTGATCAAGTATAGCTAGAAGGTTAAGAAAACCACCATGAAGTTCAAAGTGAAAGTCTGAAGTTTGCTGCTAATCCCTCAAATCTCATGCATGTGCCTTGCCCCCCTCTTGCCAAGGGCCTCACGCATGAAAGTACACACCGGAATGGCTGTAGGGACTCACAGTTGTGTGCAGAATTTGATCCCACTCAGTATTAATGCTAGTTAATGCCTCCCTTCCCTTTAAAGCTCCTTTTCTGCCCCATTTCTGACCTCAAACTTGTCTTCATATGCTTTATATCTACTGCAAGGATTTCAACAAAATGGAGATCTTTGAGCTAACTTGAGACCTTTGCCAGCCAGCGCACACCAACAAAGAGCACACTTGATTTTACAGTATTTTGTGAAAACCAGGGCTACTGCGACTTTCTTCTTATAAAGCCCACTTCTGAACATTGTCCAAAAATGGAGATCCAGAATTTCTGTCCTTTAAAACAACCACTAACTTTGGGTACAGGAATCAAAAGCACTCCTTCTCCCAGGCAGCACAACCCAAGCTTTTGCTTGGAAACTCCCAATTAAAGCCATACCTGAATTAACGTTGCTTGGTGACCCTGTGGGTAAGCATTATGGTAGATTTTAATTACATGACCACATACTCATCTATTTTGCCCAGCAGAAGAGCAAGAACTCTAATATTTCTTTTTGATCAACATGATTCCTTAGTGGCTCCTGAACCTACTGCTATGCTGAGCATGAATATTTTCCCCCCTCTCTCACATAACAGAAGCCATAAGGTGAAGGAATTTCTCTTCACAACATATCTGTATAGTCAGGAAATAGCAACTCCAATGCACAGATTTTGAGGCCCAAAAAAAAAAAAAAGGCCAACATATGCAAAAAGGCAATGATGAAAAAATAAATGAATAAACACCCACATACTTATATACTCCCTCATTTTAAAAGAGAAAGAGAGTTCCATAGTAAATGCCTCCCTAAATTGTGCTATGCCTCTCAAACACCAGTAGTTATTTGTTCAGCTTTGAAAAAGAAAAAACCTGACTAACAAATAACTTGTACAGAAGAATCAAACTGGATGCATATACAAAGAGAAGGCACTAAAGGCTGGGTGGATTTTTAATAAGGCTGGGAAGGGAGAAGTTAATTGCTAAAAAAGCTAAGGTGTGGCTAGAAGAAATGCCTTTAAGAAAAGCAAAGCCTTTTATTTTTGTCACAGAAAATGGCAAATCTACAGGCAATAATTAAATATCACCTTGGAAGCAGTACCAAAGAGAAAACCAATTTCCCTTTTTCGATAGTACAAGAGTATTCTGACCTTTGAAAGAAATGCAACTGACTTTTCCTTTAATTACCAAATATAACCTGAAGGTTATGCAGTTCTACAACCCATTTGGCCTATTTTACAATTAGCATTTCTTAAAATTAAAAATATCCCTCCAGTTTCTAAGAATTTACACCTGAATGTCATCACAGAAGTGAATTTCTTCTCTTCATGCTTCACAAACATTTTAATTAGAGGTGCCACGATGCTGATTTTGCATAGTCCTATTAAGGCTAGGGAATAGGGCACTCCAGATTGTTTATACCCACAGTAAAGGCTTCACAGGTCAGATCTGAAATCTCTTTTTTAAATTCATCAGGGTTTTGTCAGAGGGCCTTAACACATCTCTTGATCTTGACAGGATGAGAGGACACAGCCTCAAGCTGCACCAGGGGAGGTTCAGGTTAGACATTAGAAGGAATTTCTTCATGGAAATGGTCGTTAGTTAACATTGGAATGGAGTACCCAGGGAGGTGTTGGAGTTACCATCCCTGGAGATGTTCAAGAAACATCTGGACACGGCGCTTGGTGCTCTAGCGTAGTTGACACGGTGGTGATCTGNCTGAGGGCAGGCCGGGAGCGGCGCCTCCTCCGAGGCCGCAGGGACAGCGACAGGGCAAGGAGGAGCCACAAAACATGGACCTGGCTCCCAGCTGGCCGAAACAGAGACAATGCGAAAATCGGTATGAAGAGACAAGGAAAAATCCTGCCACGCCTGCCTGCCTTCTCTAACCTACATGTCACCTCGGTGCTGTGACACTGGCTCCCTCTTCCAATTTGGCAGTTTCAGCAAAAGCAAAAAAAGACGTCCCCTCTCCCATTCTGCTCCAGAACAGGCACACACTAGTTTCTTCTTCTTCCTCCTTCGTTTTGTCTCATCTCATTCTGCTTTGCAATACAAATTTGATGTATTTGATACAAATAGATCTGCTGCCCATTGCAGCGTCGTTCTCTGCTGCTCCCGAGGTACCCGGCTCTCTTCCACTTCACCTGGAACCCCTCTGGGGAAGGGTCACTGCTCCTGTTTGCTCCAGCATCCAGCAGAACAGGGCACTGCACAGAAACTCTGGGTGCAAGCCACCTTCCCTGGCAGCCACCAGGTTAAGCCATCTGCCTACACACATGAGGTGTCTCAGTTCCCAAGAAATGACATTCTGGAGAAATGTGACTGAAGCTCAACTCACCCGAACACAGGCAGCCAGTGGCACCTTGGACGCTGCACCGCATTCTTGCTGTTTCAGGGCAATGCCAACGCTTTTATGTCCTCGGCCACACCTGCCGGCCTTGTGCACACACCTATGGTAATTTAGGGGTTTCCCAAATGGTACCAGATGTTTATGTTATGTAAAGTGGGTTCCCCCACCCCAAAGATGCTCAGCTACATCCTTTTCAACAGCGCTGCACTGATGGGGATGGGAGTTTAGAAAACCAAATGCAGATATCTAACTATAAAGTGCAGACTGTTCTGCTCAGAAAAAGGCATCCAGTGCCATCTGAGATGCTTTGGGGTATCCAAGGGGCTTGTGTGCAGCAGGCTAATACCCACAACCTTGCTGAAGGCCAGGTAGAAAATCCCAAACACCTTCGAGGGCACACACTGATCTGTGTGCAACTCTACTGACCCTCAATCATTTCAGCCTGGAGCTGAAGCCCCCCCATTGCAGCTGTCTAAAATGTAGATACTTTCCCTTTATGGTCAAAGAAGAGAGACATTTCCAGAGGATGAGTCACATCATTCCCCTCCTCCCCACTGACCATACAAGCATGGACAGACTCAGATTAAAATATCCAACTTACAGAGAGATAAGTTACGACAGGTGAATCCCTCTGTTCCTTCCAGTAATACATACAGGCAAGACTCATTGGAATGAATCAATGGAAAGCATCCATCCTCAACCTCCCAGCTCACAGTTTTAAATTACTCTCACACAACAAACTATATAATATATCATATTTAGTCAGCTGAAAAAATGTAACAGATGAGATAAATGTTATTCTCGTCAGGCTCCACCAGTTTTCTTCTTCATGAAGAATGAAATGTCAGGAGGCCTCACCAGAGGAGAAATCAGGAAGGTTCATTTCACTTGAGAGGAGCAACTGAGTGCTGAAAATCCTCCCAGAGAGAGACATGGGAAGAGACAACCCCAGCAGGCAGAGGGGCCGCAGTACAAAGCCTGTCTGTCCTCTTTCTAGACAAGCTGATTTTATCATCTCATTCTTAAATGATGCAAAATGAAGTTAAATGATGACAGCCCAGTCTAACACCTCAGGTGTAGTCAGATTCTTTCTTCCACAGAGCTGTGTGGAAATATTACATAATATAAGCAGGCATTCATGCATTAAAAAAAAGCAAAAAAAGCAANATGCAAAAAGGCAATGATGAAAACATAAATGAATACACACCCACATACTTATATACTCCCTCATTTTAAGAGAGAAAGAGAGTTCCATAGTAAATGCCTCCCTAAATTGTGCTATGCCTCTCAAACACCAGTAGTTATTTGTTCAGCTTTGAAAAAGAAAAAACCTGACTAACAAATAACTTGTACAGAAGAATCAAACTGGATGCATATACAAAGAGAAGGCACTAAAGGCTGGGTGGATTTTTAATAAGGCTGGGAAGGGAGAAGTTAATTGCTAAAAAAGCTAAGGTGTGGCTAGAAGAAATGCCTTTAAGAAAAGCAAAGCCTTTTATTTTTGTCACAGAAAATGGCAAATCTACAGGCAATAATTAAATATCACCTTGGAAGCAGTACCAAAGAGAAAACCAATTTCCCTTTTTCGATAGTACAAGAGTATTCTGACCTTTGAAAGAAATGCAACTGACTTTTCCTTTAATTACCAAATATAACCTGAAGGTTATGCAGTTCTACAACCCATTTGGCCTATTTTACAATTAGCATTTCTTAAAATTAAAAATATCCCTCCAGTTTCTAAGAATTTACACCTGAATGTCATCACAGAAGTGAATTTCTTCTCTTCATGCTTCACAAACATTTTAATTAGAGGTGCCACGATGCTGATTTTGCATAGTCCTATTAAGGCTAGGGAATAGGGCACTCCAGATTGTTTATACCCACAGTAAAGGCTTCACAGGTCAGATCTGAAATCTCTTTTTTAAATTCATCAGGGTTTTGTCAGAGGGCCTTAACACATCTCTTGATCTTGACAGGATGAGAGGACACAGCCTCAAGCTGCACCAGGGGAGGTTCAGGTTAGACATTAGAAGGAATTTCTTCATGGAAATGGTCGTTAGTTAACATTGGAATGGAGTACCCAGGGAGGTGTTGGAGTTACCATCCCTGGAGATGTTCAAGAAACATCTGGACACGGCGCTTGGTGCTCTAGCGTAGTTGACACGGTGGTGATCTGTCACAAGCGGGGTCAATGATCTCAAAGGCTGTTTCCCACCCAAAGGATGCTGTGACTCGATCCCGGAGAGCACAGCTAATAGCTGGCTCAGAGGGCGCTTCTGCCTTGCTCACCATCCTTTTCCAGGGAAAAGAGGAGCCGCCGGCTCCCGGCGCTCGCTGCTGCCGCCCAGCGCCCGCCGCGCGCGGTGCAGGCCCTGAG
>WEIU01004661.1:3347-35169 GCA_013389925.1 Aegithalos caudatus
TTTTTTTTTTTTTTTTTTTTCCCTGCAATTTTGCTGTTCATTTAGCCTTGGATAGAAGCTTTCCAGAACCAGGGCTGCTCTGGAGGGCTGCACATTTTCTATCTGGGCATGATGCTATCAAATATTGCTGCTGAGGCTGGGAAGAAGGAGAAAGGGAACTCCACCAACTTGTGCCCCCTCTCTGCTCCCTGCTTCTGAAGCAGTTGCTTTTCTATCTGCCCCACTTTGGGGACAACAAAAATATTCCTATTTCCAACCTGAGGAGTGCAGGTTCCTTTAAGCAAATTGTCATGAGAAAAGTGGGGGAAATTGAGCTTTTATTTTCATTTGAGGGAATGATTCACTGGGTCCCCTTGTTACTTAAAATGATAATTGCAAAGGTCTTTGTTGTGTAAGCATAAACCTCGAGTGTTAGGAGTTCTGGATGCTTAGAACATGGAATTTGAGAAGATTTTGAGATTTTGAGAAGCAATTGTAGTCTTGGGGCCAAAAATACCTTACCCAACTTCAGTGCATGGCACAGCTTTACCCTGAGGGACCAAATGTATTTCTGGTCAGCCTCTGAATAAACCAAGTGTCACAGGGCAGTGCAGATCCCAGATTTCTGACCAAGCCAAGTGTCACAGGGCAGTGCAGATCCCAGATTTCTGACCAAGCCAAGTGTCACAGGGCAGTGCAGATCCCAGATTTCTGACCAAGCCAAGTGTCACAGGGCAGTGCAGATCCCAGACTGGCACAGACCCACACGAGTTCTGCCTCACTCAGAGCAGCAGCCCCAGAGCTGCCCATCCCTGTGCCCTGGATGCTGCTGGTTTGGGATGCACAGGGCAGCAGGGGAAGGGCTGGGAGGCTGCAGCTCCTCGGTGCTGAGGGTGAGGAGAGCTGGAAAACCTCAGCCCTGCACGGGAGACACAACAAACAACACCAAGGGGTTCAACCTGGTGTGTGCATGGTGCAGGGCAGGATTGGGCAGGCACAGGGGGGAGATGTACCTGGCACCTACCTGGGGCTTTACTGGGGGCTTTATTGGGGCTCTGCACATTGAGGGCAGGGGGAGAGGATCTGCACAGCCTGCAGTGAGGCTGGGCTCAGCCTGGCTCAGGGCACCGTGTTTGGTGCTGCACCTATTCAATGTGAAACCCTCTCCCCTGATTTTTACCTCTTGGGTCAATCAGATCACAAAAGGGAAGATCTACCCGGGCCAGAAGACAATGTGGATAGAGCCTGCTGCCTGTGATTTATTGTTTTAATTAAAAGCTTTTTAAGCTTTAATTAAAAAGGTACATCAGCACTCGGTATTCAAGAAAAATGCCTTTGTGTTCAGTTCAATTGAATAACGTGAAATATAATGAGATACATATTTCTAGTCTGGAGTTTCACATGGAAAAAAAAGCAATATACATAATTAAAAAGTAAATTCGAACTGATAGAAGGGAGCTGTTGGCATGTGAAATAAAAGGTTTGCTTTAGATTAACACCAGTAATGAGGATGTTTTTTTTTTTTAATCTGCTCCCTGTAACATCCCTGGAGAACCCCATGGTACAAGAGCAGCTGTGTTCATGGATGTGCTAAAGGAGGAGCAGGTTGTAATTCCCATTATTCCTGATCCCAATGGTGCTGAGAGAGAGCACAGGGTGACAGCTGGGAGGGGACAGGCTGTGGCACAGGAATTGGGAGTTTCCTGCCCTGGTGTCATGGTTTTTAGTTAAAGAGGAATATGGAATATGGAATATGGAATATGGAATATGGAATATGGAATATTGCCCTGTCAGAGCCTTAGAATTGTTTTAGAAGGCACCTGTCAGAGGCTCCTTTTAGACACTGACACTGTTTGACCACGAGAATGCTGGTGTGACTTTAGAAAACACCCACAGACCTCCTGATGTGTCCAACCAGGGCTCAATCCTTTTCCTTTTCCCTGTTCCTTTTCCTCCTGGCTTGCCAGCAGGTAACTCTGAGTCAGGGCTGCTCTGTAGGGTGTTTTAAAAGTTTTGATTCTTTTTTTGATTCTTATTTTCTTCTTTTCAGTGTGTGCTAATAAATCTATGTGTGTGGCTTTAGGCTGGGCCTGCCTGCCCTTTTTCTCCTACTCCTGTGTGACAGCAGAAACAACATTTAAAGCCCTGCACTAAATCTGGGAGGCACAGAGTGCCAAGGTGAAAGCTGGCAGCTCCTGGCTGGAGGGAGCTCCCAGGGGATGGGGAGATGCAGGGTCCCTCCAAACCCATCCCAGAGGGGATTCCGGGGTTCCCTGGAGCTGCTCCCACCCCCAGTGGGTGTCCCATGGTGCAGCCCCCATGGAAAGAAAAGGAAAAGGAGAATTTTCCTGCTTTTTTGGTGTCCCCATTCCCACTGAGCCTTTCCTGCCACCCCAGCCCCAGCAGCTCCTGTTCCATTCACTCACTGAGCCAGAGGGGGCACAAAATTGTCCCCAGCCCTCATCCCTGCCTTGTGGTCCCTGCTCCTTCAGAGCCATCAGGAAATGCCAGTTCCTGTGCATTTAGAGGGGAAAACCTTTCAGGGAAGGTGTAGGCACAGCAAATAGAAACCATTTCTCATCCTGGCCTTTTCTTTACCAAAGCCAACCTTATCGAGCTCTGTGAACCAATTTATCAATTTCCTAAGAACAAAATATCTTGTTGCCTTTAGAAAACTCTGAAAACATACAAAAAAAAATGGTTACATTTTCTTCAAAATGTTACGATTTTATATTTTTTTCTTTACTTTTTGAAATTACAAACACTACAGATAGTTTTCTGTGCCTGTGGTTTTCATGGTCCAAGGTTCTTATGGACACAGAGACTCTGAAGTTTATAGGTACAAGTCAGAACTCAGAGGAAACTGAGGAAAATTATTTCTAATCTATCTTAATTTGTTATTTTCTTCTATTAAAACATTTTTTTTTCAGGAGGGCATCCTTACCTGTCAACGCTGTAAATAGAAGTGTTAAATGGAATTTATGAGGACTTGTTTTAACAGATTTTGACTCAAAAAATCTCATTTTTGTTTTACTGGAATCAACACTCAAATGTTCCCACATTGCAGGTCAATGGAGAGATTTCATCCCAACCAGGTTTTCTCCAAAAATCTCCTGACCTCATGCCAAGGTCAGTGCCAAGGAAAGGCCTTAGACAGTGCACTGTGGTTATTTTAATTAGTCCTCAATTTCCTTTTTGTGCTCCAAGAGCACCAGCACAGGGCCTGGAGCAGCATAATCTCCATCTGCATGTTTCATTTAGGAGGCCAAATCCTTCCAGAGCTTTTCCCTGTGCTCTGGTTTGATGGCAGAATCCTTCCGTGGGCAGCCAAGTTCTGCTGGCAGCAGGCAGGGAAATGCCCCAGAGTGGGGCTGTGTGCCCCAGGGACATCAGCTGGGTAATGCAGAATTGAGAGGAGGGGGCTGCAGGGAGGATGGGTGCTGTGGGCTTCTGGGGGAGCAGAGGGCTCAGGGACCCCCCAGGTACAGTAAATACAGAGTTAAGGTAATATTTAAAGGGGGAAGGATGTGTGGTGTGGGGTTCTGGGGGAGCAGAGGGCCAGTGACCCCCCAGGTACAATAAATACAGTTAAGGCAGTATTCAGAGGAGGGAGGATGGGTGGTGTGGATTTTGGAGGAGGAGAGGGCCAGTGACCCCCCAGGTACAATAAATACAGTTAAGGCAGTATTCAGAGGAGGGAGGATGGGTGGTGTGGATTTTGGAGGAGGAGAGGGCCAGTGACCGCCCAGGTACAATAAATACAGTTAAGGCAGTATTCAGAGGAGGGAGGATGGGTGGTGTGGATTTTGGAGGAGGAGAGGGCCAGTGACCGCCCAGGTACAATAAATACAGAGTTTAGGCAGTATTTAAAGGGGGGATTTTGGGGGTTCTGGGGGAGCAGAGGGGCCAGTGACCCCCCCAGGTACAATAAATACAGAGTTTAGGCAGTATTTAAAGGGGGGATTTTGGGGGTTCTGGGGGAGCAGAGGGGCCAGTGACCCCCCAGGTACAGTAAATACAGAGTTAAGGCAGTATTCAGAGGAGGGAGGATGGGTGGTGTGGGGTTCTGGGGGAGCAGAGGGGCCAGTGACCCCCCAGGTACAATAAATACAGAGTTTAGGCAGTATTTAAAGGGGGGGTTTTGGGGGTTTTGGGTGCTGCCTGCTGTGCCTGGATCAGCTGCAGGGCTCACCTTGGCAATGCCCCCACAGCCCCCTCTTTAGTCTGTGTTTATTTCTCTTGGTAGCCTTTTCCTCCCCTCCACTTTGCTGTCAGGCCCCTTTTACCCTGAGGGCTTTAATTTTCTTGTAGATTATCTGGCTAAGCTAAAATGAGCCAAGCTTGAATTAACATCTCTTTATTTTGCTGTTAATTGCCACTTGACCAGCTACTCCAAAATTACACTGTGAAGTTGCATAATGAAGGAATCCACGACTGAGAATGTTTTGAGTTGTTTTTTGTCGTATTTTTTTTTTTCCTAATTTAAAATCAAACCAGTTTTTCTTATTTGCATTAATGAGCTCCAGAGGAGCCCAGGGGGCTCTGGAAAGGCTGTGCTGGGGGAAGGTTGGGGTTCCCCTTCCCCCTCCAGTTGATTTTATAATTTATTTTAGCCCCTGGGTGCATTTGTCAGCCTGTGTTGTACATTGTGAGTGTTTGGTACTGGCTGCTCCTGTTGGGAGCTCTGCCACTGCTGGTGATTTCTGTGTGCTCACCCAGCCCAGAGCAAACTGCCCTGGTTTGGAAGGACAGGTGTCTGCAGGGACAGCCAGAGCTTCCCTTGGAATGGAGAATGGGAACCCCTTCCCACTGAATTGTTGTCATTTTGAAATGAAGGGGCTCTCAGGCGAAGAGATGGCAATAGGAATAACAGCTCTTTACAAGGAATATTAAAAATAAAAATGAAGTGGTACAAAAAAAACTCAAATAAACAAAAACCAGGGACAGGGTGAGAGCAGGAGCTGATCCCTGTGGGTCAGGGAGCTGGGAGCAGCCCAGCCCAGCCCTCCTGCAGTGCCAGGGGTGGTTCTGCTGGAGCAGGGATGGGCCTGGAGAAGGCTCCAGTGGGGCAGGGAGGGCTCTGGATCCCTCTGGGAATCCACCCAGGCTGGGCTGGCTTCTGATCCCAGCTTGGATCCAGCTGGGAATGCTGGGCTCCTCCCCTGGGTGCAGCCTCTCCCATGGGATCCTGGAATTGGATCAGGCCTGCAGTGAGCCTGGCTGGGCCAGGAACAGCAGAGATCCCTGCAGGGAGGGTCCTGGAAGGGGTAAAGAACAGCAGAGATCCCTGCAGGGAGGGTCCTGGAAGGGGTAAAGAACAGCAGAGATCCCTGCAGGGAGGGTCCTGGAAGGGGTAAAGAACAGCAGAGATCCCTGCAGGGAGGGTCCTGGAAGGGGTAAAGAACAGCAGAGATCCCTGCAGGGAGGGTCCTGGAAGGGGTAAAGAACAGCAGAGATCCCTGCAGGGAGGGTCCTGGAAGGGATAAAGACCCTGCCCCAGCTGGGTTAACAGCAGAGATCCCCAGAGCTCTGAGGGACAGGTCCTGGCAGGGATAAGAACCCTGCCCCAGGTGGTTTTTAACAGCTGCCCATGGACAGAAGGCAGCAGCCCCTCTCCCCTGGGGTTCTGGGGTTGTACAAGAGATAAAGCAAACACCTCCCAGGCAGCTCCAGCAGGAGGGAACAGATCCCACCCTGCTGGGCCCAGCTTGCCCTGAAGCCAGGACACAACCCCTGGGTGCTGCTGCTGGGTGAGCTCCTCCTGCTCCCCCCAGGAGCCCCCCCAGGGCACTGTCACCTTTCAGCCTGGGCCTGTCCCTGCCATGCAGCTCACCCAGAGCTCCCTGGGCCCCTGCTTGCCTTGCTCACATCCCTGTAAATCCACAATGACCTCACAGGCTCAGCAATCCAGTCCTGTTTAAAGGGAAGTCAACTCAATTTTCCTCTTCTTACAAACTGCCCGTGTCTCCCAGGCACACAGAAAAGCCTGTGTAACAGCCTTGTAGGGATGGAGCTCGATTTTTCTGAGGTCTTATTTAGCATTGCAAAAATGCTCCACGTGAATGCTGCAGAAAACCCCAGCAGGTGCTTCTGCTCTGCTGTCTCTGTTCTGAGTTATAATTAGAAATTAACGTTTCCAGGGTTCCTGTTTGGTTCTGTGCTGCTGAGGGTTGTGCAGCCCTGTCCAGGATCACAGTGATGCCCTCCAAACAGGGTTTGTGCCTTTTGTAATTGATCTACATCCCTGTTCCTTGTCATTCCCAGTGGGCTCAGAGCTGTTTCTGGAGCCTCTTTCCCTCTCCCCTGTGGCCTGGCCAGGCTGTTGGTATTCAGCTGATCACTAAATAACATTTGGTCTGTGGTGGAAGTGTTTCCAGTCTATCTGCTCATCACTTCTCATCTGTGTCAGGCACGAATTGCAAGGCTACCAGACACAGGGAATTCCACTGTGGTCCTGGTGGAAGCAGGGGAGAGGTGACATCCCTGGATTTTCTGTTCTCCCCCTCTGTACCCGAGGCAGGGGAGGGGTCTCTGGCTTGTGCTCCTTTGAGATCCCATTTTTCTTCCAATTCCTGCAGCTGAAAGGGTGAACTGGCAGGGATGGAGCAGCAAAGGAAAAGGGGAAGGGCTGAAAAACTCCAGCCAGGTGAGGAGTCCAGCACTGCCTGAGCTGTGCCCTGGTCAGGGCAGGGAGAGGAAAGGAGCAAAGGAATCTCCTGTGCCTGGGGGCTCAGGCTGGGCCAGCTCAGCAGCACAAAATGGGCTGGAAACCTCCCTGAACCCTCCCAGAAACAAAGGCAAAATAATCAATGGGTTTGTGCCAGCCCTGGCTGGGGTGTGCTGGGCTGGGGGCTTGTGATCAGTGCAAAATCATCAGCAGAGGAAACCTGGACCCAGGGAAAACAGGGAATTTGGGTGCACTGCTTTCCTGGAGGGTGTTGGTGCTGCAGCTGGGAAGTGCTGGGGGCATTCAGGGGGGCAGCTCTGGGGTCTGCACACATGGAAGTGCCAGAAATCCCAATTAAAAGCCGTGGTTTCACTCAGGCCTGCTGCTGAGGGAGCATATCCATGGTTATCCTAAAGCTCTGCAGAAGGGGACAAAGCAGGGGCTGGGCAGGCCCTGGCTCTGAGATCCCTGCTCCCTGGGAGGCAGAGATGGAGCTGGAACAAAGAGCAGCAGCTAAAATTAAGACAGGTTCCAGCTCCCTCACTGGTGGGTGCTAGGGCTGTTTCTAGGGAAACGCTGAGCAGTTGCAGTGGCAGGGATGTTCTCAAATTCCCGGGGTTATTTGGAGCCCAGCCCTGCTGGGCTCTGCCCTGGAGGCTCCGTGCTGGCCCCTGCTCTCTTGGGAAGCTGCTTCCAAAGCCTAAGCTGGGGATAAAATCTGACACAGCTGAACTTTGCCACACTTGAGTTGTCTTTCGAGCTGACAGAATTTTTTTTGGCTGCTCCTGGTGTGATTTCTTGTCTTTATTGCAAGCCTGGGGTGGTTTTCTGTAAGATCTAGGCAGCTGTAGAGCAGGGGAGCTGGCAGGGCTGGTTTGAGCAGCCCTCCCTCCCCAGGCAGGACCTGCCCTCCCCTGGGAGCTGCCAGGGAGGGCCTGGACACACCTGAGGCTCAGGTGAGTGCTGGAATGCTCAGCCTTGGGCTGTGTCCTGCTCTCACTGCAAGAAATCCTGAGAAATCCTCCCCTTTCTGACAGACACACTCTTGTTTCAGCCTGGGCCATCAGGAAAATCCAATTACTTGGCCAACCACTGTTTTCCAGGGCAGGGCAGCCAGGCTGCTGCCAGGGGGGAGCTTTCTCTGGACCAGAGTGGATTTTGCCCTCTGCATGCAGCTGGTTTGATTTGTATTCCAGCTTCAGAAGGCTGCAGGGTCAATAGAGAGCAGATTTCAGAGCAGAATTACAAGTGGGGTTTCAGGCAGGTTGCAGAACGTGGGATGAAGGATTTGGGCAGCAGGACTGCTGTGGCTGGAGTAGGGGCAGTGCAGATGGAAATGCTCCTGGGCTTGTTTTTCCTGCCCCTCTTTCCCTCCATCCTTCACTACAGATTCCATGGCTACAGGCTGAGGGATAATTTGGCACTTCCAATCCTTGCTAAGCAAACGTTAACAGCAGCTGCTGGTGTTTTAGTGGTTGTGTCTCCAATCTGCCCCGTGCCACTGTCACACAGCTCCTCCCTGCCTCTGGCTTTATTCCCTCTCTGATCCATCAGGTGTCCTGTCTGCCTTCCCACCTCTCCTTCCCTGCCATTCCTCAGGCTGTATCCCCTTCCTCTGGCTTTATTCCACCTCTGATCCATCAGGTGTCCTGTCTGCCTTCCCACCTCTCCTTCCCTGCCATTCCTCAGGCTGTATCCCTTCCTCTGGCATCTCTGATCCATCAGGTGTCCTGTCTGCCTTCCCACCTCTCCTTCCCTGCCATTCCTCAGGCTGTATCCCTTCCTCTGGCATCTCTGATCCATCAGGTGTCCTGTCTGCCTTTCCCCCCTCACCCTCCCTGCACCCCCTTCCCCTGCACCTCTCCCTGCTGTTCCCCTCTGCTCTCCCTGCTCCTGTCTCCCACACTCCCAGGATTCATTCCAGAGCCACCTTTGCTCACATTTTCCAGGCTCCAAGAGCCCAGGCAGGTTGATGAGCCAGCACAGAGCACGTTCCAGCTGCTCCTGCAAGGCACATCCCGGTGCCCAGGGAGCTCCTCTGCCCCTCTCTGGGTGCTGGGGTTTATTTCTGCACATCTGGTGCCCCCAGCCTGCACTGAGATCACTTTTCACAATTACCTAGAGCACTTTTACTGCAGCCTGCCATTGATTGTTTCCTCTCCTGGGCCACCATCACTTTGCATAATTTTATTTTTTTAATCCCAACCCTAATGTGGATTCCCTGGAAGTGCATTTTGCTGACTGAAGGCCCAAACATCATTGCAATCTTCCTGTCCTTCCCCATTAATCCTTGTGTTCCCTCCACTTCTGTGCCAGCTTTCCCAGGCAAATTTTAATTTCTCTGCATGCCCAGGAGTCTCCAGCCCTCCTGAGTTTGTGTGCTCAGGTGAGCAGGTCCTGGGGCAGAGGGAAAGGCTCCTGTTTAATGTTCCCTCTCTTGGCTGTGTGCAGCACAGGATCTTCTGCCACCAAAGTCTTTCCTGCTTCCCCCTGTGCTCACAGCTCCTAAAGGAATCTGGGCAAACTCTGCCTGCCCAGCACCCTTGGGAGCTGCCTGATCCTCTCTTCTACCCTGGAGTGGGCACCCACCTCTTGGTGTCCTTTCAGCTGCAAACTGGAGCAGTGGGAGTTAAAAGCAGCTTCATCCAGGAGTTCCTGGAAAGCACTTTTGGGTTAACACCAAACTCTTTCCTGTAGGAGGGTTTTAAATGTGGTTGTTTTGCAGGAATAGACTTCAGAGGAGCAGCACAGAGAAGACTCTGAGCTGTGACTAAGAGGCAGTGATCACCAGGGTAATCTCCATCTGCTCTGCAAAATAATCCTACTGCTGTTGGCCAGTGAGCCTTTCTCAGATGGATCCCAGAACTCCAGCCTGCTTTGGGTTGGGAGAGGGCCTCAAAGCCCATTCAGTGCCGTGGCAGGGACACCTCCCCCTGTCCCAGGCTGCTCCAAGCCCCAGGGATCCAGGGGCAGCCACAGCTGCGCTGGGAATTCCAGCCCAGAGCTTCAGCACTTCCCAGAGAACAATTCCTTCCCCAGATCCCATCCAGCCCTGCCCTCTGGCAATGGGATCCCTGCATCCCTGCATCCCTGCCTCCCTGCATCCCTGCCTCCCTGCCTCCCTGCATCCCTGCATCTCTGCATCTCTGCATCTCTGCATCCCTGCATCGCTGCCTCCCTGCCACCTTGCATCCCTGCCTCCCTGCCTCCCGGCCTCCCTGCCTCCCTGCCTCCCTCTGGAGGGTCCCTGAGCGGTTTCCCTGGGCTGAGGGCAGCTCCTGGCACACGGATCCTGCCTGCCCTGCCCCGGGAGGGGGGCCCCGGGCGGGGCCAGCCCTGAGCCCGGGTTCCCGTGCCCAGCACACGGTGCCAGGTGTCCTTTGGGAGCCCAGCTCTCCCCCCAGGCTGCCAGGCTCCCAGCCTGCAGGAGCCTCCTCTGGAGCTGCAGCCTGGCTCTCCTGGAGGTTCCCTGGGCTGGGAGCTGACGCCTGGCTCTCAGCTTTACAACCAAAGGACATAAAACAAGGCTTTGCTGGAGTGGAGCAAATGTTTTGCAGCTTGTACAGCCCCCCTGGGGTCAGGTGTTGTGAGGCTGTTGATAATTTCAGGTTCAGTTCTTACTGTCCTGGCACGGGAGGGCTCAGAGCCCTCTCAGTGGTTTTTAAGCTGGAGCAGATGGAATAATAAGAGTGGCTGTGGCAATGAAACTTATATAACTTATAATTTTTGACATTAAAAAGTGGCAACCATTCCTATTCTGGGAATTTGATAATGATTAATTTATACTGATTTATTTTCTGCCTCGGTCCTGTTTCGCTTCAGCCGGAGGTGAGGGTTGTGTGAGGAGCAGAACATGCTGTGTAGCACAAAACCAAGTGCCAAGGGACAAGGAATGGAGCCTGGCTTATCTGGTACCATCACCTGATGAGGTCATGCTGTGTTAAAAAAAAAAAAAAGTTTCATTCCCTATCAATTATTCAGGGCTTTGGTAGCCAAAAACCCAAATGTGGTTGAGTTCCAGAGAGCCTGAGCCCTGGGATTTCCCTGTGCTGAGCCAGTGCCAGAGTGGCACCTCCTGGCACCCCCTGGCACCTCCTGGCACCTCCTGGCACCTCCTGGCACCCCCTGGCACCTCCTGGCACCTCCTGGCATTCCCTGGCACTTTCTGTGCTTTGTGGGGGCTGATGTGGAGTTGCTGCAGGGGAAAGCCACAGATGTGCAAGGGCCCCTGTGGGATTGCTGAGGGATGGCCAGGAGGAGAGGGAACGGCCAGGGCAGGCTCAGGGTGGGCAGCAGCAGGAATTTCCCCATGGAAAGGGAGCTCAGGCCTTGGCAGTGCCCAGGGCAGGCTCAGGGTGCACAGCAGCAGGAATTTCCCCATGGAAAGGGAGCTCAGGCCTTGGCAGTGCCCAGGGCAGGCTCAGGGTGCACAGCAGCAGGAATTTCCCCATGGAAAGGGAGCTCAGGCCTTGGCAGTGCCCGAGGAGCTTTGGAGTGCCCATCCCTGGAGGTGTCCCAGGAATTCCTGGGGGTGGCACTCAGAGCTCTGGGCTGAGGCACAGCTGGAATTGATGGGCCTGGAGGACTTTTCCAACCTCTGGGATAACATCACTGGGAATGATCCCCCAGGGCTCAATCCTGGCAGGCTCAGGCTGTCCATGAGACCTGGGAGTCCTGAAAGGACCAGAACCATGTGGGGTTGGGTGCCTGCCTCTCTCCCAGCCCCATTCCAGAACCTGCCCATCCTCTGCAAACTCCCAGGGAATTTTACCCTCCACCAGAGCCATTGCAGAGACTTTCCCGTGCCACAGCAGTGCCTGCTCAGATCTTGGGTCACACAACTTCTTCCTGCTGCTGCTGAGGACAGGGAGAAGAGCAACACTCCCAGCCCTGTCCATTAGACAGTGTTTTTCCTGACAGATACTTGGAATTTTTGACAAATATTGAAGGAGAAGCAAGTACGGGCTCCCTTCCCACTTCCCCCGAAGATGCCACGTCTGCAGGATTCCTTCTGGGATTCTGTGTCAGCAGCACCCAGCTGGGGAGCCTGAGTCTGCAGCAGTGAATGAAGAGTTCACTTTGCACTGAATTCCAAGGGGCACAGGAGCTCCCAGAGCAGGATTCCATTTCCCAAAGCAGGATTTGTTTCCCAAAGCAGGATTCCATTTCCCAAAGCAGGATTCCATTTCCCAAAGCAGGATTCCATTTCCCAAAGCAGGATTTGTTTCCCAAAGCAGGATTCCATTTCCCAAAGCAGGATTTGTTTCCCAAAGCAGGATTCCATTTCCCAAAGCAGGATTCCATTTCCCAAAGCAGGATTCCATTTCCCAAAGCAGGATTCCGTTTCCCAAAGCAGGATTCCATTTCCCAAAGCAGGATTCCATTTCCCAAAGCAGGATTCCATTTCCCAAAGCAGGCAGCCCTGCCCAGGAGATCCCATCGGGAGGGGCCCGTCCATCCCCGTCAGAACCGGGGTCACAGCAGATAAATCACAGCTCCCCAGGCTGCAATAAACACAACAAACACAACAAACACAACAAACAAACACAACAAACACAACAAACACAACAAACAAACACAACAAACACAACAAACACAACAAACACATCACCCGGGCAGGAGGGGAGCGCTGGGGGGGCCATCAGTGCACATCAATGAGGGCTCTGCTGAGGAGTGCTAATGCCCCTGAATCACAGCCCTGTCTTCTGCTCAACTCTTGAAAGGTGAAATTAAACTCCTTCCAAAGAGCTCATTCAGAACCCAACCTCAGCGCTGCAGACGCTGCTGAGCTCGTCCCTAAGGATGGAAATCTCGGTCTCAGCAGTGCTGGAAGCTTGAGCCAAGCCCTGGGGAAGGGAGGCTGCCTGGAATTCCCTTCCACAGCCCCCAGTGCCCTGCAGCCAGCCCTGCTGCTTGCCCCATCACCTGCATGAGCTCCCCCTGCACGCCTCCAGGTGAGGGCTGAGGTGAAAAATGGGAAAGCAAGGACAGGAGGAGGTCATGCATTTCAGGTGAGGTACAGGTTCCTCCTGTGGAGGAGAAATCCAGGTGAGTTTGTGTGTGGCTGTGCTCCAGCCAGGATCAGGTCCCACATCTGTCACTGAAATGCAGCTCCAAGGTACCAGGGCCACCCCAGGGTCACACCAGGGCCACCTCTGGGCCACCCCTGGGCCACCCCAGGGTCACAGACCCCAAAGCAGGGCCAGGGAAGGCTTGGGGCAGTGTGGCAGTGATGGGCTGGGGTGACCCAGAGCTCTCTGCTGGGAGCCTGTGTGGGGCTGCTCCTCACTGGAGAGACACAAAATACAGCTGGGGTGCCTCGGGGTTGGTCTCACAAAGGAGGTGACAAAATCCCCCCAAATTAACCCCTCAGGGGCTGTGTTTGAGGCTCAGCCCAGGTTCCACAAGGCACACACCCATCTCCCTCAGGCAGGTGCCCTCTGCTCTTTATTTCAGTGTGATTTCTGAGCAGGACCCTCACAAAGCTCTGTTCCTTGCAGGACCTCACAGGGCTGTGTTCCTTGCAGGACTCACAGAGCTGTGTTCCTTGCAGGACCTCACAGAGCTGTGTGTTCCTTGCAGGACTCACAGAGCTGTGTTCCTTGCAGGACTCACAGAGCTCTCTGTTCCTTGCAGGACCTCACAGAGCTCTGTTCCTTGCAGGACTCACAGAGCTGTGTTCCTTGCAGGACCTCACAGAGCTGTGTTCCTTGCAGGACTCACAGAGCTGTGTTCCTTGCAGGACTCACAGAGCTCTGTTCCTTGCAGGACTCACAGAGCTCTGTTCCTTGCAGGACTCACAGAGCTCTCTGTTCCTTGCAGGACTCACAGAGCTGTGTTCTGAGGAGGGACACTGGAACACTGAGGCAGCAGAAGTGTCTCTGTTAGCTCTGGAGAGCTCTGCCTGCCAGGTGCCCTCCCAAGTGTGGGTTTGTGCTGCTGACCAGGAATGGCCCTTCCTTTGTCCATGGAATTGGTGCAGGGCTGTCCCTGGCTGCAGGAGCCACCTCCTGCCTCACTCCCCTGGTTCCTGCATCCTCCCTTGCTGGTTTTCCAAGGGACAAAATCCCTGCATTCACCAGGGGAAGGTAAATGTGTCCTTGCAGCCCCCCCAGAGCGTGGCTCCTGTCAGCCCCCCTGCACTGCTGCTCAGGCAGGACTGTGAGGGCTGCTGGTGGCTCTACCCTTGTCCAACCCCACTGAAAGATAGAGGCCATTTGGAGGTCACTCAGAAATAATGCTCCTGTGTAGTGGGGAAATAGACCTTTGACTAATGTGGCATTTCTTAGTGCATTTAAGGCACAAAAAGCTCCCCTTCCTGAAAGGCTGCTCGGCAGAAGTCAAAATATTGTTCCTCTTTCCTGTAAATAAATGCTGCAGCTTTGACAGCCGTCACGGACCTGACTTGGAATTTATGCTTTGTACACACAGTTTATCAAAAGGGGTTAGAAACATCATTTTAAAACAATGTTTTGCTGCTCTCTGAGAACACAACGTGTAAATAATATTTCCTGAAGCATTTCATTTCTACTTTGGCTTTTGGAATCAGACTTTGGGAACCGATCTCCGTCGTCACACGAATCCATCTGAAATCCCCTTTTTGTGCAGAGCCTTTCCTTGTCTGGGGCTGTGGGGAGCTGTGGGGAATGCAGGAGCTGTGCCCTGGGACAGCCAGGGCAGGGCTGGGTGCCCATCCCTGGGGGATTCCCCAGCCCTGTGGAGGTGGCACTTGGGGACAGGGGGCAGGGGTGGCCTGGCACTGCTGGGAATGTTGGACTCAGTGAGAAGGTTGAGCTTTTCCAAACAATTCTGTCACTCTCCAGGACTCTGCCCCTTGACCTGCTCAGGCTGCTTGAGGCTGGCCACGTGCTAAAGGTTCAATATTGCCCTGGATCTTAAATGGTGGTGATAGTATAGGGTTAAAATGATTTCTAAAATTGTAACTAAGGAATGGTGGTGGTTTAGAAGGAGTGGTTAGAAAAGGGGGATCTGCACCTGCTGGTCAGGGAGACCTTGGGAACAGGACTCTGGCTTTACTTTAATCACAGCTATATTGTATTAACCAAATCAATATGGCTCTGTCCAGGTAATAAATCAGGAAAGAATACTTATTATGTGAATGTTAGGTGAAGGAGTGTTAGTAATTGAATATTATTATTGTTTGACCAAAATCATAAGAATTCATTCATGCTTGGAAAATATTAATGTATACAATAGAACAATACAGGTTTAATCATTAATATATAGTTGTGTAACAAGGGGGTATAAAAGCTCACCCATCATGGATCAGGGTTGGAGGCAGATTTGGGGTTGTACCCCTTCTCCTGGGAGCTCCCAATAAAAGCACCTGCATGTGATCATTTCTGGGATTCTGAGCTAACAGTGGCAGGCTCCCTGTCCTGTGTGCCAGGCACTGGAAAATCTCCTCAGCAGAGCTGCCCCTGAGCAGGCCCTCACTGCTCACACCTCGGGGGTTTACTCACTTTGGCTCCCTAAATAATGTAAAAGTACATTTGTGCCCCTCCTGGCCAGCAGCAGTGTTCTCCTGGTGCAAGCAATGGAGCTGGAATTCTCCCTGTGCTGTGCATCCAGCTGGGCTCCCCCTGAGCCCCAGGCAGGGCTGGAGAGCAGCTCTGTGCTTTCCATGAGGAAACACCGACCACTTCTGACAGGACACTCTTCCAGATTGCCCATCCAGGGTGCAATTCCATGCTGTAGTAGAGCATCATCATCATCATCATCATCATCATCTGCCCTGTTCAAGCAAGCTCAGGTCACAGGTAAAAACTATGAAATATCTTTCTGAACACTTTGTTGATGTTAAAAGGAACAGTTAGCAAAGCACGAGGCTGAGGGGTTTTTCCAACCACTCATTCCATGCTCTGTGAAGTTCCCTGGAGCGGATTTTGGGTCCTTTTCCCACGAAATCCCAATGTGGGGCTGCCCTGGCCCCACACCTTCATCCAGGGCTGGGTTTCCCTGGACCCCACTGGACAGGCTGAGCCTTTCTGGCTGTTTAGGTCCCTCTGGAAGGGTGAAGGAGCAGGAAATCAAACAGCTCCAGCATCTTCCTGTGGAATCCTCTGAACCCCCCAGGAAAACCCCCATGGCACCCCAGAATCTGCACCCAGGCTGGAGGAAAAGGCTTCCCCCGTGGTCCCTGCCACACTGTGTGATCCCCCCCAGTTTTCCTCTCCCCATGTCCCTCAGTGCCCTGGTTTCTCCTTTCCCTGTGTCCCCTTGGCTGTGACATCCCTGGTGGCTGCCCCGTGTCCCCTGGGGGCCCTGCCCTTGTCCCCTGTGCCCTCAGAGCTCCTGACCCCACACTTACCCTGTGCTCACTGTGACCTGGGCCGTGTGTCCCTGATCCTTTGGTGTGCTGGGACACACCTGCACTGGGATTTACCTTCCAGAGGCCCTTCCTGCCCCTCTGGCTGGGCTGGCTGTGCTGTGTGTGCCTGAGGAGATGTTATTGGGGATGGGCAGCAGCACCACCACCTGAATCCCACACTGCCACATCTCCCAGAAAGTCTCCTCCCTGCTCCTTGCAGGGCAGGGAAATCCTGGCTGAAATCAGGCAGGGAATTCCAGCTGAAATCAGGCAGGGAATTCCAGATTAATTCAGGCAGGGAATTCCAGCTGAAATCAGGCAGGGAATTCCAGATTAATTCAGGCAGGGAATTCCAGATTAATTCAGGCAGGGAATCCCAGCTGGAATCAGGCAGGGAATNTGTCCCCTGTGCCCTCAGAGCTCCTGACCCCACACTTACCCTGTGCTCACTGTGACCTGGGCTGTGTGTCCCTGATCCTTTGGTGTGCTGGGACACACCTGCACTGGGATTTACCTTCCAGAGGCCCTTCCTGCCCCTCTGGCTGGGCTGGCTGTGCTGTGTGTGCCTGAGGAGATGTTATTGGGGATGGGCAGCAGCACCACCACCTGAATCCCACACTGCCACATCTCCCAGAAAGTCTCCTCCCTGCTCCTTGCAGGGCAGGGAAATCCTGGCTGAAATCAGGCAGGGAATTCCAGCTGAAATCAGGCAGGGAATTCCAGATTAATTCAGGCAGGGAATTCCAGCTGAAATCAGGCAGGGAATTCCAGATTAATTCAGGCAGGGAATTCCAGATTAATTCAGGCAGGGAATCCCAGCTGGAATCAGGCAGGGAATCCCAGCTGCTGCTGCACAGAGCCCCGGGTGCCCGTGCTGGGAGCCTGGGGGCACTGGGGGCACTGGGGGCACTGGGGGCACTGGGGGCACTCAGCTCAGTGCTGCTCCCATTGCTGGGTCACAGGCAAAGCCCCTTCAGCAGAGCTGCTCCTGCTCACCCTCCAGCATTATCAGCTCCCTGCTAACCCCTTCCCTCACTTGTTGTGTGACACAGAAAATGCAGGATTGGCTCTTGGGCAGCCCTGAGCATGTGCTGCCTCCTTATCCACGCTGGGGATAAGCTGAAATTCACACGTTTCTCCCGAGTCCAAAACTCACCCAGAAATGAAATGTAATCCCCAGTGCTGGTTATCTGAATCCCTCAGACATCCCCCAAGTCACACAGCTAATCAGGATCACTGGCATGCTGCCTTGAAGCGGCCTAATTTTATTCAGTCAGGAAAAATATCACTAAAGAATGAACGCCATGGCATGGTAAATCATCTGGATCCTTTTAGTAGGGTTTAACATTCTCATTTTCTCTTTTTTTAGCACTTTCCATCAGGATGAGTGGAGAGGATTTGACTGGAGCACTCACGGACACCTCTCTGGCGAGGAGTGCCAAAGTCAAATCCGCGCCTTTCAGGATCTGCTCCGCAATTAAATTTGCCCAAAGCCCCGTTGATCTGGAGCAGGATTTTGTTTTTTGGGAGCTGATGGCGATGGGTATTAGCAGGCAGACGTGAGTCAGAGCTGAGCTCTGCTGACTGACAGCTCATTTCACAGCTCACTGCAGCCCCGTGTGCATCTGCTGAGTGCCAGGAGGGCACAGCTGTGGGGTGAGTGCCAGAGCTGTGGGGCACAGCTGTGGGGTGAGTGCCAGGAGGGCACAGCTGGGGCTGCCCCTGGATCCCTGGCAGTGCCCAAGGCCAGCTTGGACATTGGGGACAGCCTGGGACAGTGGGAGGTGTCCCTGCCATGGCAGGGGTGGCACTGGGGGGATTTGGGGTCCCTGGCATGGCAGGGGTGGCACTGGGGGGGATTTGGGGTCCCTGGCATGGCAGGGGTGGCACTGGGGGGGGTTTGGGGGCCCTGGCCTGGCAGGGGGGGGTGGGGTGACAGAGCCATGGAGTGGCTGGGGTGGAAGGGACCTCAGGGCCCATCCTGTTCCTCGGAGCTGCTCCCATTCCCACCAGGATTTCAGTTCTCAGCCCTTTGCCTGCCAGGCCCTGTGGTGACAAAGCTCTGGCTTTCAGGTGCTCTGTTTAATACTTCTTGGTTAATTGTTCTCAGCTGTCATTAACGTAATCTTCCACTCCTTCCTGCCACGCTTGTGACAGAACCGTGTGAGTGAGCAAATTATTTGTGAGGGTGGTACAGATGTAGAATTTACAAGGCTGTTATTGCCCCGGACAAGTGTGGATTTATTTTCCTTCCCTTTCCAGCGTCTCCTCCTGTCCTTCTCTCCCCGGTTATCCCTGCAGAGGCCCCCCTGCCCTGCTGGGACCACCGAGGGGCTGGCACCAAGCTGCTGCAGCGTAGGGCTCCTGCCCAGGGCCCTGGGGCTCACCTGTGCCCCGCAGCCTGGCAGTGCCAGCCTCAGCAGCCCCTTGTGCTCCCTGCAGCACGCCCTGCAGCGCGGTCCCTCCTCTGTTTGCTGGAACGGCAGCGATGGGAAGCAAGGAGCTGAAGATTGGAATAACTCAGCGGCGTGGCAGAAGGGGAGAGCGTGGGGAAGGGGGAGGGCTGGCCCAGCTGTATTTTGCTGTCGTTTCTCTAATGATAACACTTAAATGGGCCCATTATCCATTCTGAAACGCGATTGTGGCAATGTACAATTTCCTGCGCCGCGCCGAGCGAGGGACTTGACCTATTTAAATCTCAGGAGGAGAGAGAGAAAGCGATGGTGCGTGGTTCCCTGCACCTGGGACCTGCAGCCTTGCAGGAATTGCTGCAGGCTGGGGCTGCTCCCGTGGGGCTGCAGCGGGGACCACAGCTCCCCACAGCCCTGCAGTCACCTGCAGCTCACGTTCCTGCCCTGCCCGGGGAGCTCCGAGAGCCAAACCCCTCCCAAAGCATGGGCATCCCTGCAGCTCCTGCTGCTGCTGCTGCCAGTGGAGGGGGGTAAAATCCCGGGAGATTTCCACGGTGGTGCTGGAGAGGCTGGGGATGCAATGGGATAGGGCAGGAGAGGAGGGATTCAGAGCAGGTATGGGGCAGGAATTGTTCCCTGGGAGAGTGGGCAGGCCCTGCATCCCTGGCAGTGCCCAGGGCCAGGCTGGAGCCCCTGGGACAGAGGGAATTGTCCCTGCCATGGCAGGGGTGGCACTGGGGGGATTTGGGGGCCCTGGCATGGCAGGGGTCGCACTGGGGGGATTTGGGGTCCCTCCCACCCAGGCCAGGCTGGGGTTCTGGGGGTGTGTGACATTCACCTGAGGATGTTCCAGGCAGTAACTCTGTCCCAGGAGAGGCAAAGCAGCCCCAGCAAAGGAAGGGTCCTGCTGGATTGTGGGGTGGAGGGACCCCCTTTGCCCACTCTCCTTTTGGGAATGTTCACAGAATCCCAGCCTGGGCTGGGCTGGAAAGGACCATAAAACCCTTCTGGATCCAATCCCCCTTCCAAGGGCAATCACAGCAGTGCACAGTCTGCATTTTCTGTTGATTTGGTAATGACTGAAACTGTATTGGGGAAAAAAAAAAGGGAGTTTGTGAGGTTGTTTTGGGGAAGAAAAGAAAAAAAAAAGGAAAAATTAATTCTTACTGTTGATGGTATTCCATTATTAATCTTTGGCCTCCTGAGCAGGAAAGTCACACATTGCCTAACTCTCTTTGGTTCCAGCTGTAGCAGCAGCAAGGGAAGTGGCAAAGCTTTGACATTTGCATCTTCTGTGGCCTGGATTAAACTTTTGCCAGTGTCCTGAGGGAAGATTATGGAGTTCTGAGCACTCACCAGGAAATTGGTATGGAGAGCTGGGAAGATGTAAGTGAACATTTGTGTGGTGGAGATAATCACATATGGGTGGGGACTCTGCTGCAGGATGACATGAGGGAGAATTTAAAAATCACATGTGTGTTAACAGATGGTTAAACCTGACACCAAATGTGAATTTCTTAGTGCAGAAACCAACAAGAACAATTTAAAAACCGTGGGTTTGTGAAATAATGAAGAAAACCACCCCATGCTTTAATCCTGGGTTCTAAAGTACCTGAGTGGGAAGAATCTGCCTGTTTTGGGGTGCTGTGACCCCAGGAGCTGCATGGGTGGTGCCAGGAGGATCCCAAGGGTGCTGGTGCCACTGCTGGGCAGGACAGCAGCAGGAGCTGCCGTGCCTGAGATGGCTTTGGCAGGGCTCACAAAGGTGCAGGCTCAGAGAAACACCTGAGCTGGGCTTGGGGGCAGAGCCCCTTATCCCTGGGCTGGAGCTCTGTCACCTCTGTCACTGCTGTCACTGCTGTCCCTGCTGTCTGTCACTGCTGGCACTGCTGGCACCTCTGTCCCTGCTGTCTCTGCTGTCCTTGCTGTCCCTGCTGTCACCTCTGTCCCTGCTGTCCCCACTGTCACCTCTGTCCCTGCTGTCCCCACTGTCACCTCTGTCCCTGCTGTCCCCACTGTCCCCTCTGTCACCTCTGTCCCTGCTGTCCCTGCTGTCCCCGCTGTCCCCAGCCCTTGGGAAGGCTCCCCTTTGGAATCACAGCCTGTGTGCCCTTGGAAAGGACCCTCAGGGCCCTGGCAGGGACCCCTCCCACAGCCAGGCTGCCCAAGGTGGTGCTGGCCCTGCTGCTGGTGCCCTGCAGTGCCCTGTGCCCTCAGGGAGCACAGGTGCCACCCTTTGTCACAGCTCTGCAGGTGTCCCTGGCTGGGACAGGGACCATCCCCCTGCCCTGCCCCTCAGCAGAGCTTCTAACACCACAATTGGAATTTTGAAGTGTTTTTTTCCCTCCCCTGGAAGTTTGGAGAGGAGTGCACAGCGTTCAGGGTGAGTTGTGGCTTTTCCTGCCTTGGCAATGCAGAACAGACCTGCTTTAAACCCAGCAAACACCAGCTGAGGGCTCGCATGGCTACACAGCCTAATTATAAACATTCTGCACACTCCAAAAGCGCAGCACAGTAAATAAATGCATCACCCAGCTGAAGAATGCATCCCTCAGTGTCACACAGCCTGCACTTGGGAAAGTAATTAAAAGCAAAGTGTCCTTTGGAGTTCTGCAATCCAGCAGAAGTTCAGGTTTTACTTCAGGAACTGGGAAGGAGTGGAGGGGAGCCCCCCCATGCAAACAATACCATGAATATTCATGTCTGGTGCTGGAAAATGAGTGATTTCTGTGCAGAAGAGAAACAAAGTGGGTTTGGGTTTTATTTCTGGTTGTCTTTGAAGGGGAGAGGCTGTGTGCATTACAGAAATGTGCATTATAGAAATGTGCATATAGAAATGTGCATTACAGAAATGTGCATATAGAAATGTGCATTACAGAAATGTGCATTATAGAAATGTGCATTATAGAACTGTGCATTATAGAAATGTGCATTATAGAAATGTGCATTACAGAAATGTGCATTACAGAAATGTGCATTATAGAAATGTGCATTATAGAAATGTGCATTACAGAAATGTGCATTATAGAAATGTGAATTATAGAAATGTGCATTACAGAACTGTGCATTACAGAACTGTGCATTATAGAAATGTGCATTACAGAACTGTGCATTACAGAAATGTGCATTACAGAACTGTGCATTATAGAAATGTGCATTACAGAACTGTGCATTACAGAACTGTGCATTACAGAGCTGTGCATTACAGAACTGTGCATTACAGAACTGTGCATTATAGAACTGTGCATTACAGAAATGTGCATTACAGAACTGTGCATTATAGAAATGTGCATTACAGAACTGTGCATTACAGAAATGACTTGTGTTGCTCTGCTGGCACAGGTTGTTGCACGGGGCTGCAGCACTTGGAGCACCTGGGTCCCCTCATTCATGGAAATGCAGCTCCAGCCCAATTTCCTGCTGAATTATCCTTGGTGCCTGAGAAGGTGTTCCTGAAATAGCCTGTATTATCCACCAGAGACTGGCAGGAGGTGATAAAATCCATTTATTTACGGTGTCTCCAGCTCTGCTGTCAGTGTGATGTACTGCATCACTGGGGAGCCCAGCCTGGCTTTGCCCTTGCTCCCAGGGCAGCTTTGCCATCCTGATGCCTTGGGAAGGATGAGCTGGGACAGACTGGGAAGGGCTGGAGAATAAAGCAGAGATTTATGGAAAGGCCTTTAAGGTACACCTTGGGTAGGACAAGAGTCTGGGCAGGGATAAACCCAAGGTGGACTCAAAATGGACCCAAAATGGACCCAAAATGGACCCAAAATGGACACAAAATGGTCACAAAATGGTCACAAAATGGACAAATGGTCCCCAGGTCTCCCACTTTGATCAGTTTGGGTCCATTTGCACCTTGGGGTTGAATTGTCCCATTCCAGCTCCAGGCTGGGAGCTCCCATCCTTCTTGTTCTTCCCTCCAGCCCCCCTTGTTTGTGCTTTGGGGCTGGAAGTTGTCCTTGGAGTGCAGCAGGAACAGGATTTGTTTTGTGTCCCTGCTGTGTGCAGAGCTGAGTGACCCTGACTGTGAGCTCAGAGCTGCACCCTGGGCACCACAGAGCTGGGATAGAGCAAAGGGAAAGGATGGGCACCACAGAGCTGGGATACAGCAAAGGGAAAGGATGGGCACCACAGAGCTGGGATAGAGCAAAGGGAAAGGATGGGCACCACAGAGCTGGGATACAGGAAAGGGAAAGGATGGGCACCACAGAGCTGGGATACAGCAAAGAGAAAACTCCAGGCACACTCAGAGCTGTGCTCCCCTGTGCTGCATCCATGGAAAGCTTGCTGGGTCCCAGGAGCAGGATCCAGGAGGTGCCTCTGGAGGTGTCCCTGCACACACACAGCTCCTGGCTCTGCCCTCACCCAGGCTGTGCCCTCCCTGTGCTGCTGCAGGGCACCCAAACCCCTGCCTCTGCCACAGCCCAGTGCTCCCCAGCCCTGCTCTGCCCAGGAGAGGGTTTGGCTCTGGAAAAGAGGATATTTTGGGTTGGAATGGCTCGTGCTCTGGATCCTCCAGAGCTCTTTATAACTCAGGCATGGCAGTGGGTGACTGCAGGGTCAGGCTGGGCTCTGGGGGCAGGCTCAGGTCACTCCAGCCCTGGCCAGGTGTGGGGGCTCCTCCTGGCTTTGGGAACACCCCAAACCATGGGAATGCTGCTGCTGGAGGAGCCCAGGGGGGCCAAGCCTCCCCTGGATCCCTGGGATGGGATGGGATGGGATTGGATGGAATAGATGGGATTTTGGGATGGATGGGATGGGATGGGNGATGGGATGGGATGGGATGGGATGGGATGGGATGGAATGGAGCTGGAGGTGCTGGTGCCACTGGGGCTGTGTGCCCTGCTGCTCCCAGGGAATTCCATCCCACACTGATGCCCTGGCACTGCAGGCCACGGGAGGTCAGTGCTGCTTTCCAGGTTTTCCTGGCTGGGGCTCTGCTCAGCCCTGCTTCCCAGCAGCAGGGTTGGCATGGCAGCAAAACCACCCCAAATCTGCCTCCTAACAGCAGAGAGATACCAAGCACTGCACACGGGGATGAGCACTTAATTAAAATTACAGCCCAAAGCCACCCACCCCCAGATGAGCTCTGCACGCTTCCATTTGTGCCCAGCTCAAGAACTGAATGTATTATTTAGCTCAAATGGAGCCTCCTGTCAAAACACCTCCTTACCTGCTCTGGGGGAGTCTGCACGTGTTCCTTGTCCCTGACCTCTCTGCTTCCTCTGTAGATAATGCTGCTTCTAACAAGTAGATTTTAATTGTTGCCATTCAAGGCTTGGAGGAGATCTGTAGTGGTAAAATCTGAAAGGGAATTAAAAGAGTTCTCAGAAGAGAAGCGTCTCAATTATGAGACACAAACACCAGACTGAGTTATTTTATTTTATTTTTTTTTTTTAATGTTTTCTGTCCATTGCAGGTTAAGCCTTTCAGGGCATGTCAAAGTGACTTGGCTCCGAATAACTGCCAGGAGCAGGGCCAGGAGCTGCCCTGGAATCCTTGTGGGTCCCTTCCCAGCCCAGGCCATCCTGTGATCCCATGTTTTAGTGCTTGGGAAGCAAACCCTCCTGGGTGAGCCCTGAGTGAGGCTTTTCCCCTGGGCTCCCAGCCCTGGGCTCCAGCGTGGCTGCAGGGCTGTCCCGAGACCCCACAGCTCTGAGAGCACCACGCATCTCCCACAGTAAATGCACCAAAGAAAACCTCCCTGACCTGGCTGTGAAAATGTAGAAAAAATGACAGTAATTACCTCCAAGTGCCACCTTCAAGCACGCTGTGTCACAGATTTTCTTGAGGTAAATCTGTATTTCACTTTACAAATACCTATGAATGTTTTAATTCTCCTCTTCTACAAAAGGGACGTGTGGGCTGACAGAAATTATTCACCATTTGGGACTTCTGTGATCAGGCAAACTATTTAATTTTCCAAGTGTAGATTCGAGGTCTGACTTTGAGGAGCTGAAGTTTTAAATATTACATTATTTCTTTATTTTAAAAGTGCATGCAGGGACAGTACCACGCTGCTGGTGAAAGCCTTCAGGACTCTGTGTGGGCAAAGTCTGCACTTGGCTCCGGGTTATCTTGGAGGAATTCAACTTCTGAGCTTTCTGCAAGAACCCAGATATGGAGATATTATATGTATTTATGTATAACTATTGAAATATAGCTGTGTCTATCTGAGCTTCCAAACCTGACTGAACCCAGGGCAGCTCTGCAGGAAAACTCTTCCCAGTTGGATTTCTGGGTTTCCTTTCTCTGTCTTGCAGTTCCACCAATCCAATGGAATAAACCTGACCTTAATTCAGAGGTTTATTGTGACCTTGGGTTTAAAAAACATGTATGAGTTTTGGAGGAATTTTTGTTTATCCTGGAAAGGGAGCTCAGGGCTTGGCAGTGCCCAGGGAGCTTTGGAGTGCCCATCCCTGGAGCTTTGGAGTGCCCATCCCTGGAGCTTTGGAGTGCCCATCCCTGGAGCTTTGGAGTGCCCATCCCTGGAGCTTTGGAGTGCCCATCCCTGGAGCTTTGGAGTGCCCATCCCTGGAGCTTTGGAGTGCCCATCCCTGGAGCTTTGGAGTGCCCATCCCTGGAGCTTTGGAGTGCCCATCCCTGGAGCTTTGGAGTGCCCATCCCTGGAGGTGCCCAGGGAGGTTTGGAGTGCCCATCCCAGGAATTCCTGGGGGTGGCACTGAGTGCCCTGGGGACAGGATGGGGATGGGACACGGGGGACTCCCTGGCCTTGGGGGGCTCTTCCAGCCTTAAAGGTTCTGGAATTCTGTGTTGTGATTTCATTTCTTTTTCCCCCAACCCACAAGAGTTCTGTAACTCTCAGCCCTGCTGGCTGAACACTTGAAATAACACTTTTATTTTCCAGGAGTTTTGCGTTCTGCCTCTCATTTTATTGTGAGCATACATCACCTGTTAGTGAGCAGGACTCCAGAGCTAATTTTCCCTCTATTTTCCCAGTTTTCCTTGCCTTTGTGCAGATTGTGTTTTACAGCACCCCTTGCTCGCTGCCCTTTCGTTACAATTTTAGGGGATTGTCACATATTTCACAGTAACTTTTTGCAGTGTTGCTGGAGAAAGGTTAAGTAGGTTCTTGATTGCTCCTGTAGTTCTGGGGTTTATGGCCCTGTTGAATTAAGTGCAGATGATTTGTGGCAGGGCTCCAGCCCCAAATGTATACATTGAATTATTCCTTTACATCTCCATTGCCATGGAGCTGGCAATATTCTGGAGGGTAAATATGTATGCAAATTACCTATATTGAGCAAACTTCCTACACTTTCCGCTTGCAGGAGATGGATTTATTCCTTTGGAAATGCATCAGCCAAAAGACCCAAATCCTTCCAGTTTTTAGGAACCATTCCAGAGCGCCAGGGGAGAGGGGCAGCTCTGCACCCATGGCAGAAGGTGGCTTTATGTGAGTTACTTTTCATGCTGCACTGAGCCCAAATACTCACACACGCTCAGATCCCTGTTCTCTGCTTATATATTTATATTTATTAATTATTTATGACGCTCATTGTTACCGTGTGACTTTGTTCCCTGCCTTGCCTAATGTGCCTTGGCGTGTTAAAGCTGTATTTTCATAAAACCCCCCAAATTCTAATCAGAAGATACTTAGTGTGCTGTGAAAATTCCGTTCCCAAGACAGAGGGAGTGGGGGGATGCTTTTTCTGGGCTTACAGGAGTTACAAAGCAGACTGGGTTGGCTTCTTAAGAATGCAAATGATTGCGTGTGAGCAAGATCCGTTGGTACAAAAATAAAATATTCCACATCCTGCTTGGGAAATAATAATCCATATCCAAGCAACACGTAGTAGGTGGCTGAATAAGACCCTGGCCTCAGCTTGCAGCAGAACATGAGGAGCTGGATGAATTTGGCAGTGATTAAAAATCCAAGTGTCGGTGGTGGCCACCAGTCACGGACTCCCTGTGCTGGGGGTGGGTGTGCCCAGCTTGCTCTGGAGGCTTCAAATTCCAGGCACATTTCCCTGTGAGGTTCCCAGGGCTGCTGTTTGATTAACGGTGCCTCACATGGAGCATTTCTTCTCTAACGTGCCCTTGATGTATTTGATGATGTACCAATGCCTGCTGTGTAATGGAAGGGCTTCAGTTTAAGGCAAACTTTGATTTTTCTTTAACTTTGGTGAATGAAGGAATTGTTCTTCAAAATTGGGAGAGTGGGCAGGGCTGGCCCAGGGTGCCCAGAGCAGCTGTGGCTGCCCCTGGATCCCTGGCAGTGCCCAAGGCCAGGTTGGACATTGGGGACAGCCTGGGACAGTGGGAGGTGTCCCTGGCATGGCAGGGGTGGCACTGGGGGGGATTTGGGGTCCCTGACATGCCAGGGGTGGCACTGGGGGGGATTTGGGGTCTCTGGCATGGCAGGGGTGGCACTGGGGGGGATTTGGGGTCCCTGGCATGGCAGGGGGGGCACTGGGGGGATTTGGGGTCCCTGGCATGGCAGGGGTGGCACTGGGGGGATTTGGGATCCCTGCCATGGCAGGGGTGGCACTGGGGGGGATTTGGGGTCCCTGGCATGGCAGGGGTGGCACTGGGGGGATTTGGGGTCCCTGGCATGGCAGGGGTGGCACTGGGGGGATTTGGGGTCCCTTCCAGCCCAAACCAGGCTGGGATTCTGTAATTCTGTGGTTCCATAAATCTGATCCTAAGCCAGTAGAGCCAGACTTTATTCCCATGAGGTCTGAGTCCTATAGGGATCAATGCCAATATTTTTTTGCCAGCTGGAGAAAAGCACTTGGTGACAGCACAGGAGCCCCAGCCTCAATGCCAGCATTCCCTTGGGTTTGTGGTTCCACTTTATTCCACCCAGCTGCTGTAAATCCCAGAGCCCCAGGGTGCAGAGCTCTCAGAGCTGCCCCTGAGGATCCCAGGGGGGCTCTGCTGTGCCAGTCTGAGCCTGGTTCTGCAGTGGCTGTGCTGGCAGTGCTGGGCTGTGTCCTTGCTGGACACAAAATAAAGGTGCCTGACTCCAGTTCCAAGGCAGGAGAACATCAGAAGCTTTATTTACAATTCCTGCAGCCGTTTTATAACATGCTGTGCTACAAAGGCACATTATTGGTGCATGGCATTGACAGCTCCCTGCATGGGTTAAGGAACAGAAACAGCACCTGGCAGAGAGGTTGTTATGAGAAAAATATTGTTTACTTAGAAATGTTATGAGTTATTTACAGAAATTGTCCTGGAAAGAAAATTCCCCCAAGAAATCTTCCCTTGGGAAGAATTTCAGCCCCTGCCAGGCTGAAAACCTCTCAGCCTCAGGAATATCCTGGCTGTCCTGGGATGTGCTGGGATGTGCTCCCGAGCTCAGCATTCCCAGCAGGGCTGAGATCCAGGGCAGGGCAGGGCAGGAGCCCCTCTCCAGCTGAGAACAAACTGCCAGCTGTGTGCATTGTGTCAGGAACAAAACCCTCCCCGGAGTGCAGTGAGCTGCTCCACGTGTGCCGTTCCTCCAGCACGGAGCACCGCGGGTTCATTATCATATTTTTGATGAGTTGCCGTTGTTCTCTGTTTACTTTTGCCCAAAAATATGTCCTTGCTCCGCTGTAGAGATTTCCAGGTTCCCTAATTTGTTTTGTTTGAAGCGTATTTCTCGCAGTCACACACTCCAGCGCAAGGCTGGCGTGGAGCTTGTTATTTAGCAACTCATTTAAATGAAAATAGACATAATTTAAATAGACAGAAATGTCCTTTAATACTATTTTTAAAGACTAATGGAGGAGCTCTGCGGGCTGGCGCGATGTGCTCCGGAATACAAAATAAACAGAGTTGTTCAGATGCATTTGGATGATTCCTCCAGCCCTTCGTGGGGTTGTTTCAAGCTCACAGTGGTAAGATTTATCAAAGGGATTGGGAATCGCTTTGATACAAAAGAGATATTTATTTCTCTGCAAGCTGGCATTTCCAGGAGGTGATGGAAGGAATTTTCCCCCCGTTGGGATATTGCTTCAGAAAATGCCAGTGCTGAGAATCCTGTCTGTGTCTGCAGCTCCTGCTCCTGCCTGTGCAGAGCCCAGACAGTGATTGATTGTTTTAATTGGGGAGGTTGAAATTGGGGAGATTTCTCTTTGGGCTGGGTTGGAGCATGGACACAGGCTCAGGCTGGGCCAGGAGAGCTCTGGGTTGGGTCTCTGGAATTATTTCTCCAGGGAAGGGTTCCCAGGCTGGCACAGCTGCCCAGGGATGGAGCAGGGCTGAGTGCCCATCCCTGGGGGCATTCACTGCCCTGGGGAGGTGGCACTTGGGGACAAGGGCAGTGCTGGCCTGGGGGCAATGGATCTGTGGGGAATTCCCCAGGCTCACACAGTCTGTGTCTGTGTGCAAACCCTGGGATAAAATATCCTGCCTGGGAAAGGCCGGGACAGGCACTGCTGGGACAGAAATGGAACTGGAAACAAGCTCCAAAGGATGCCTTGCACACAGACTGGAGGCTCTGGAGAGGCAGAGCTGGGAAAGGTGCAGTGCAGCAGCACCCACGGTGATTTAGATTGAATTTTAGATGATTTAAATGCTTTAAGGCATTTACAGCAGTGTGGCAAAGGGTGACAGGCCAAGGAACTGCTAATGAGCTGTAATTAGGGAATGGTTTGGCTTCTGATGGGGATGGAGTGAATTGTAACATCTGCACTGCCTCACCCTTGCCGTGAGCCTGAAAATGGAATAAAAGTCTTTAAACTCCTCTCAGGAGCCAGCTGTGGGTCAGAAAAAGGGACAATCCCACAGCGGCCCTGGGATGGTTGGGTTTGGTGGCCTGAGAGGCTTTTCCAGCCTCACAATTCCCTGAGTTAAGCCATGGGACACAGCAGCAGCCCAGGCACTGCCCGAGGTGTGGGGATGTCCCCAGGTATCAGCCCTGCTTAGGGCTGGGGTCAGTGTCTCCAAATGCAAACAGCAGCACTGTAAGCAGGGCTTTGTCTATATTTTTAAACATATAATTAAATATTTATATACATATAATTGTATATATATATACTGTGTATATATATATATATACATATACATATATATATATGTATTTGTATTTCTTCCTTTTTTTAACAAAGAGAGAAACACTTTGGTTCTTTCTGGATTCCAAGACCCTACCAGAGGATCTGAAGTTTCATGAGTGAGCAGAAAAGTGCTGGTGGGTGCCTTTGCCCTCCCTTCCTGCCTCTTTTAGGTCTCAGGAGCAAAATTTGGTAAACTGGGGCAAGGAATAAAAAGTTTAACCAAGGTTTGGGTAAAGTAGAGAAAAGGCCTCATGAGGCCCAAGCCTTTCATTTCCCCCTTTTTGGTTAAATCACTTTCATTTTCCCCTTTTAGGTGAAATCACTTCCATTTCCCACTGTGAAATCGCTTTCCTTTCCCCTTTTTTTGGTCCCCTTTTAGGTGAAATCACTTCCATTTCCCACTGTGAAATCACTTCCATTTTCCCCTTTTAGGTGAAATCACTTCCATTTCCCACTGTGAAATCACTTTCATTTCCCCCTTTTAGGTGAAATCACTTCCATTTCCCCCTTTAAGTGAAATCTCCTTTTTGGAGAAATCACTTTCATTTCCCACAGTGAAAACACTTTCCTTTCCCCTTTTTTTGGTTAAATCACTTCCATTTCCCCCTTTTAGGTGAAATCATTAATGGCTGGGAGGGAGTTCAGGCCCTCTGTGCCCGAAAAGGGATTTTTAAAAAGAATTTTTAAGCAGTTTGAAGTGATTGTTTGCATTCAAAGAGGAGATTCCAGTGCCATGGCAGGGACACCTCCACCTGCCCCAATTCCCAGTGTCCAGCTTCCCTTGTGCTCAGCTTTGCCTCTCCACAGGAAAGAAATCTGTCCCACTCTGCAGACGTGTAGTTCTTAAACCATGGCAGCTGTATAAATTAATTTTTATGACCTGCAGTATTTAATCTTATTAAATAATGACTTTAGGAGCCTGTTCCCTGGTGTAAGAGGATTAGGCTGCTCCACACTTTGTTTGTACTGCGGCGTGGAATCAGCTTAACACGAGTTTTATTGAATTTATTTCCCAGCTTGTCTTAGGAGAAGTGGTTAAGCAGAGCTCACTGCCAGTTATCTGCTGAGTTAGGGTGACACCAGAGCTGCAGGGCTCTGCTGGTCCCATGGGTGCTGTCCCTGCTGTCCCTGCTGTCCCTGCTGTCCCTGCTGTCCCTGCTGTCACTGTCAGCATCTGCAGGGGAGGAGGAAAGGAGCATTCCAGGATGGTTTGGGCTGGAAGGGACCCCAAATCCCCCCAGTGCCACCCCTGCCATGGCAGGGACCCCAAATCCCCCCCAGTGCCACCCCTGCCATGGCAGGGACCCCAAATCCCCCCCAGTGCCACCCCTGCCATGCCAGGGACCCCAAATCCCCCCAGTGCCACCCCTGCCATGCCAGGGACCCCAAATCCCCTCCAGTGCCACCCCTGCCATGCCAGGGACCCCAAATCCCCCCCAGTGGGATTTTAGGCTCTGGAGGGGCTCTGAGCCCTCCCTGGACCCTTTTGCTTTCCAGGTGAACATTCCCAGCTCTCCCAGCCCTTGCCTCCCCCAGTCTGGGCTCTTCAGGATTTTTTAACCTCCACAGGCAATGGCAGAGGCCAAGCTCTGAGCACAGCCTGGGTAAGCTGAACTGTCCCACCTAGGAAACTTAATTTTGATTTTTATTTATTTTATCACACAGTCCAATATTTCTAAATACCCAATTAAAACATTCCTTTGACGAACAAATCTCTCCATGCTGATAACCTTTAAAATATCCCAGGCTCCCTGAAATCTGAGCTTTAGGGAGAACAAACAGCACTGCTACAACCTGCAAAAAGTTGATTTTTTCACGCTGCTGCCTCTTCCATTTTCCAGCCCTATTTCTATTCCTAATTAAGCAAACTTGAGAGTGATCCAGAAATACAAAGAGGAGCGGATGAATTTGGAGACATTAAGAGAATTTTAAATGTCTTGCTCTTAGCTTCAAAACTGAATTCAGGTGAGGAAAAAGTTAAGTAAATAAAATATACTTTTTCATCCTCCCTGTACCCCTCTATTAAGCACAATTACAACACTTCAAAGCACATTAATTTCCTGCTCTTAAGTTGTCTATAGCAACAGTTTGTTGAAAGAGTTTGATTTCATTATATTGTGCCAATACTACCCTGGTAGAAATTTCAGTCTTTTCAGAGAGAAAGAAATGCAAGAAATTACATTAACAACGAGCATAAAGAAATGGAAACTCTCAATGCCCCTAATTTATGCCATTTTCCTCTGGGGGTTTTATAAAGCTCTTTTTTTCCTCCCAGCTTGATGCCGCCTCTCTAATGCAGTTTGCATTTCCCAGGGAGCAGGGAATGGAGGGGAGGAGATCCAGGAGGGAGCAGCAGCAGCAGCTGGGATCCACTGCAGCTCCCAGCCAGCACGGGAGCCTGCAGGGCCAGGACAGGGGGACA
>WEIU01004661.1:86167-99150 GCA_013389925.1 Aegithalos caudatus
GGGGCTGGGGGTCCCTCCGGCAGGGCTGGGGGTCCCTCCGGCAGGGCTGTGTCCCTCCGGCAGGGTTGGGGGTCCCTCCGGCAGGGCTGGGGGGTCCCTCCGGCAGGGCTGGGGGTCCCTCCGGCAGGGCTGGGCTCCCCGCTGGATGCAGGATGCGCTTCCCGCAGACGCAGGCGGAACGGGAGCGATGCTCCGGGCGCGCTCCGGCAGCCGGGGCAGCATCGCCGCGGAGCGTTCTGTGAATATTTATAAAGACGAAAGTTTTGAGCCGTGTCACTGGAACCAGCGTGTCGCGCCAGCGCTCTCCCTGATGAATATTTCAATTATTAATCGCTGCCGTGAGGCTGCCGGCAGCAGCGCAGCCTCCGCCCGGCGCTCGCCCCTCGCAGCCGAGGGTCGCGGCCGTGAGCGCGGTTTTGCCTCTGCTTTGTGTTTTTGGGCAGACAGAAGTGAAAATAAAGGCGAGCCGCGAGCGCTGTGGCGTCCGCACGATTCCGTGTGATGATTCCCAGCCTTTTCGAGCTCGAGCGTCTCTTGTGGCTCGGCAGAAAACAGTCGGCGCCGCTCTAATGAAACGGGAGCATCAATTATTCCCCGGCGGGAGAGCCGCTCCGCGCTCCTGCACAGGGCTTGGGGGGAGCCGTGTGCCCGGCGAATTTCGGCGGAGGACAAAAAGACATTTCTGCCTTTGGTTTCTTTGGGTTTCCTTTGGTTTCCTGTGGTTTCCTTGGGTTCTCCGGGCGCGTTTGGAGGCAGGCGCTGGTGCTGGAGGCTCGCTGCGGGCAGAGCAAGGCGCGCTTGTCGGGCTGAAGGGACATTCCTGACATTTTCCCTGCTCATCCTCTCACGCCGTTAGGAAATCACGGAAAGCGTCGGTTTAACCAGGGCTAAAATCCTTCGGTTAACTCCTCCTCTCGTGTCTGTCTGCTTTTTTTCCCCTCCGAAGTGGATTTTTGGAGCTCATTCCCCGGTGCTGGGATTTCCCCCTTCTTCCAGCGTGGAGTTTGTCCCTGTGCTCCCGGCCGTGTGCACAGCGGCGGTGCCGCCCCACGGGAAGGGCTGGCTTGACAAGAGGATGCCCAGCTGCAAGGTCAGTGCCATCCTGGCGTGCCAGCACTGCCAGAGCTCCGGGGGCAGAGCTCCGGGGGCTGGAGGGCGGCAGGGATGGGTTTGTCAGGAAAAGCCTGCGGAGGAGGGATGTTGGAAGGGGAGGGTGATGGAGCAGCGCTTGCAGCTTCGCTGCTCCCAAGTTTTAATAACGCTAAAATGTCTTTAGTGTTTGTTCCTTTGGGTGGAATGTCTTCATTTTCCTATGGGATGTGCTTGTGGGGGTTTTCCATCCTCCCTGGTTTCCCACCGTTGGTCCCAAAGGGCAGAGCAGTGTCACCAGGGGTGCTGCCCCATCCCTGTGCCCCATCCCCTGTGCTCCATCCCCTGTGCTCCATCCCCATCCCTGTGCCCATCCCTGTGCCCATCCCTGTGCCCATCCCTGTGCCAGGGGAGCACCCTCAGGTCCTGTGTCCCCACCCCAGCTCTGTTCCCCATATCTGCCCTTTGCCAGCTGAATGCTGAACACCCGGGTTTGTGCCCCTGTCCCTCAGGTGGTTTTGTGCTCTGTCCCTCAGGTGGTTTTGTGCCCCTGTCCCCCTGTCCCTCAGGTGATTTTGTGCTCTGTCCCTCAGGTGGTTTTGTGCCCCTGTCCCTCAGGTGGTTTTGTGCCCCTGTCCCTCAGCCCCATGTCCCAGTTCTGGGGGTGCCCATGGGGTCCCCAGGCTGTGCCAGCACAGCTCTGCCTCAGGGGTTCCTTCCCTCCCGTGCTGCTGCAGCAGCTGATGACTCAAAGCCAATTAATTTTTATGTGGTCACTTCAGCCTCGGCACAGAGGGAGCAGAACCCTCCTGTTTTGGGAGCTTTGTCCCCAGTGAGGCTCTGCCTGCTGAAACACTGAGTTAAACCCTCCCCATTCCCCCCTGCACTTCTGAAATGTGGATCCCACACCGTGACACCTCTCTCTCTGTTGGACAGATCTACCTGAGCGATGCCTTTGCCCTGGACTCGTCCTGGCCCCAGCCTGAGGAGCCCAGGCTGCTGCAGGGGGCAGAGAAGCCAGTGCTGCTGAGCAGCCCAGGGGCCAGGGCTGTAGCCAGGCCAGCTGCTGCCTCCAGGGCCCTGCCCACGCTGCTGCTGGCACCCCAGCTCATCCCAGGTCAGGAAATCACACACCCATCCTTAAGTGCTCGCCTGTTCCTCGCTGGTTTTCCCTGCATGCATCCCCCAGAGGGGCAGAGATGCTCCCTAAGGCAAAGCCTGGCTTCCCTTCAGCTGCTGGGGCAGAGCCCTGAAGGGCAGCTGAGGCTCTGAATGAGGCTGGGAGGGAGCAGAGGCCGTGTGGAGTCCGAGCAGGGTGTGCCAGGCTGCTCTGTGCCTGCCTGCTGACCCCACACACTGAGTTCCTTTGTCAGACAAGGAATTGCTGGCAGCCTGGGTGACTCTGTGGCTCTGTGCTGCAGGATTCTGCTCATTTCCAGAGCCTGGGGGGTCTGTGTGGGCAGCCACAGGAGGGGGGAGCATGGATCCATCATCTCCTTGGGCTCAGCCATTTGTGAAATGCATTCCATCCATCTGAACAGAAGAACTAAATGTTATAAATATGAACTGTGTAAGTAGTCTGAGATGCTTTGGGTAACTAAGATTTATACCTGGAAAAGAGCATTTATCCTTGGTCAAGAGCACACCCTGCATTCCAGCAGGGCTGAATCTGTTTTGTTGCTATAGGAGTCAATTCAAATAGCAGTTCTGTGCAGGAGGTTGGGGAGAAAAGCACCACTGATGTTTCAGGCTCTAAACGCACTCCTAAACTGGGAATTAGTTTCAGAATAAGAGTAAAGAATAACCTGGGAATTAGAGGAACTGCTGCCAGTTGTTTCTGCCTCCCTGTGAGGTGCTGTCCCTGGGGCTGGGCAGAGCCCCCCTTTCTGTGCTCTCCCAGAAGCAGTTTGTGTTCCAGAGCTGTGCAGAGCCCAGCACGAGGTGTTTGCCATCAGGGCTGAGGTTCAGACCGGGCTGGAGCCCCCAGGCTCGTTAGCCAGCCTGATTAATTAGCAGGGAATGTCCTGGCACGTGTTGGTCCCCTCAAGCTGGGTCCATGTTTTGGTGTTTTAGCAGAGCTGTGGCTCAGCTGTCCTCTCCTCCTGCCTGGGGCTCAGCTGGGGGAGTCACTGCTCTGGGGAACCCCTGGCATTAATTATTTACATTTATTAGAGGAGTTATTGGCATTTAATACACAGAGAAGTTGCTGCATGCCTGGGCAGCCACAGGGTGGGTGTGACACAGCCACAGCCCCTCCTGTCTCTGCACCTTCAAAAGGCTTCAGTATTTAAAATATCCCAGCATTTTAAATGTGTACAAGTGAATTTTATCACATGCAAAATGGCAGGGACAAGGCAAGAGCATTCCTGGGGGAGCTCAGGGGCAGTGGCAGGCAGGGCAGGGACACTGCCAGCCTGGTGCCACCTCTGGGCTGCAGGAACCTGGGAGGGGAGGGTTTGATCTCCTGGGCACTGCCCCTGCCCCTGGCTGCTTGCTCAGGAGCCTGGAGCTCTGCCAGCTGAGCTCCCTGGGGTGGGAGAAGTGCAGGGAGGAGCCCGAACCCCCAACCATCTCTGTAAATAATGGGATCACAGAATTCCAGAATGCTTTGGGTGGGAAGGGAGGGACCCCAAATCCCCCCCAGTGCCACCCCTGCCATGGCAGGGACCCCAAATCCCCCCAGTGCCACCCCTGCCATGGCAGGGACCCCAAATCCCCCCAGTGCCACCCCTGCGATGGCAGGGACCCCAAATCCCCCCCAGTGCTACCCCTGCCATGGCAGGGACACCTCCCACTGTCCCAGGCTGTCCCCAATGTCCAACCTGGCCTTGGGCACTGCCAGGGATCCAGGGGCAGCCACAGCTGCTCTGGGAACCCTGTGCCAGGGCCAGTCAAGAATTCCTTCCCATCCTTCTTGAGATATTGAAGGACTCCAGAGCTCCTGAGGGACATGGGGCCATTCCTGCAGGGTGGCCTTGTCCCTGTCCTGCAGCCAGAACCAGGAGCTGCCTCTGTTGCTGTTGGACATGAAATGAAGAGCTTGACTCAGGGTAGAAGAAAGATCAGAAGCTTTATTTACAATTCCTGCAGCCTTTTTATAACATGCTGTGCTAAAAAGGCACATTATTGGTGCATGGCATTGACACCTCCCTGCATTGGTTAAGGAGCAGAAACAGCACCTGGCAGAGAGGTGGTTATGAGAACATAGAAATGTTATGGTTAAGAGAAAGATTATTTACATGAATCGTCCTTGAATGAGAATTCTCCCAGTAAATCCTCCCAAGAGAAGAAAATCAGCCACTTGCAGGCTGAAAACCTCTCAGACTCAGAAAATACCAGGCCCACACCTCTCCAGGTGCCGTGGCAGAGCTGGAATTATTTCCTATGTAATATCTGCACTTAATGTGAAGAGTAATAAAAATCCTGGGAGCAAATTGCTCAGCTAAGTGGGATAAAGGGGAAGTTAATCAGGTTTCTGCACGGGATCCCTTCCTGGAGCCTCAGCTCTGCCTTCCCCCGTTATCAGTCAGGAGATAATTGTTTTCTCAATGGAGCTGCAGCCTTGCCCAGATAAGCATGAGCAGGAGCTGGCCAGGCTCGTGTGCATAATGGAGCAGCTGCAGCCCCAGCTCCTGTGAGGGGCTGTTTGCTGGGAGAAGCAGCAGCTCCTGCTCTCTCCCAAAGGGAAAACCTGGAATTCTTGTGCTCTGTGCTGTGTTGTGAGGGGAGGGTGGCCCTGCCCTGGTGCTGGCTGGGAGGAGGAATTCCCATGTTTCTGCAGAGAGCCCTGGTGTTTGTGAGGGAGGATCTGTATTGCTGTGTCCTTGGTGGACACAAAATAAAGGTGACTCCAAAGGCAGGAGAACATCAGAAGCTTAATTTACAATTAATTCAACCTTTTTATAACATGCTGTGCTACAAAGGCACATTATTGGTGCATGGCATTGACACCTCTGCATTGATTAAGGGACAGAAACAGCACCTGGCAGAGAGGTTGTTATGGGAAAGGAACATTGTTTACTTAGAAATATTATGAGTTATTTACAGAAATTGTCCTGGAGAGAAAATTCTCCCAAGAAATCTTCCCTTGGGAAAATTGTCAGCCCCTGCCAGGCTGAAAATAATTTCAGCCTCAGAAACACCAGCCCACGTTCCTGTGCTCTGGGCTGGCCAGGTGCCCTGTGCCACCTGAGCAAACCCTTGGAATGTTTGCAGCAGCTCTTTTCCTCTGAGCCTTCCTGCAGGATAAAGATGCTAACAGGGAGAGGTCACAAAGCTCTCAGTTCATAGGAAGCTGCCAGAGGAGCTCAGATATCTGCTCCTGGAATCCTAAAAAACACTGGAGAATTCAGGAGCAGCAGTGGATCTGTTGGAACCCTGGAGAGTGAAAATCTCAGTTTTTCTGCTGTGACAGGTGCTGACCCCCAGGAGGGACTGAGGCTGTGGGAGCAGCTTCCAAAGCTGGTGACAGCACTGGGAGTGTGTGTGTGTGGTTGTATAGAAATGATTTAAAGTTCTGGCTTTTAGGATATAGAATATAGTAATATATATATATAAAGGACAATATAAAGGGATTTAGGCATTTCCTGAGTCCTTCTTGGCTGTCTCTTTTCCCTTTTTCCTCACTTGGATGCACTCATACAGAAAGGGTGAGGACAAACCAAAGAGCTCAGGCAGAGAAATGCACAGCACAGGTAGGGAACAAAAATGAGATTTCCCATTTGAGGTAAAGGTGAGGTGGGGGTCAGGCACACATGGGGGTGTCCTGCCCATCCTGGGGGGGCTGGGGGGAGCTGGCAGGACCCTGAGGGGCACAGGACATTCACTGATGTCCCCTGGGGGGCTGGCAGGACCCTGAGGGGCACAGGGCATTCACTGATGTCCCCTGGGGGGCTGGCAGGACCCTGAGGGGCACAGGACATTCACTGATGTCCCCTGGGCTCTGCTGGGTGCTTTGGCACTCCTGGCTCTCAGCCCCATCACCACCAGTGCTCCCTGGCCAAGGAGGGGTCCCTGTGCCTGTGTTTGGGAAGGTTTTCATGGATTTGTGGGATGGTTGGGGTTGGAGTGGACCTTACAGCTCATGTTGTGCTGGATTGTCCCTTTTTCTGACCCACAGCTGGCTCCTGAGAGGAGTTTAAAGACTTTTATTCCATTTTCAGGCTCACGGCAAGGGTGAGGCAGTGCAGATGTTACAATTCACTCCATCCCCATCAGAAGCCAAACCATTCCCTAATTACAGCTCATTAGCAGTTCCTTGGCCTGTCACCCTTTGCCACACTGCTGTAAATGCCTTAAAGCATTTAAATCATCTAAAATTCAATCTAAATCACCGTGGGTGCTGCTGCACTGCACCTTTCCCAGCTCTGCCTCTCCAGAGCCTCCAGTCTGTGTGCAAGGCATCCTTTGGAGCTTGTTTCCAGTTCCATTTCTGTCCCAGCAGTGCCTGTCCTGGCCTTTCCCAGGCAGGATATTTTATCCCAGGGTTTGCACACAGACACAGACTGTGTAAGCCTGGGGAATTCCCCACAGATCCATTGCCCCCAGTCCTGCTCCGTGTGTCTCCTGCTCAGACTCGAGGCTGTGTGGGGACATCCCGAGGAGTTGAACATTCCCATCCCTGTCACTCACGCCTTTTCCTTCTCCAGTCCCTTTGCAGAGCCAGGGCAGTTCATCCAGCACAGGCCCTGTTTGCTGGGTAATTCCAGTCCATGAATTAAACAGGGCTGCTCTCTGTGAGCTTGGGTTGTGTTTTCCCAGGGAATTCCCCCCCGGACCCCTGACCTCCTGTATTCCCTAACACGAGCTCTGTGCTCGGAGCACATCCCCACTGACAAGCGCTCGGGTTTTCCCTTCCCAGATTGGATTATCCAGTGTTTAACTGCGTGTGCTGCGGCTGCTGTCCGGGGACAGAAGGGCACAGCAGGACCCATCCCGGTCCCTGGAAAGCCATCAATCCTCCCTTTGTTGGTGGAGCACTCAAGCTCAGCTCTGGCAGGGCTTGGCTCAGCCTCAGCCTTCCCCGAGTCTTTGTTTTGTTCATTAACTCCGCCTTTCTCTGGCGCTTTTCCCGTCATCTCCCCAAATCAAAGGAACCTTTGAGTGGAGTTTGTTTGCCCTCAATTTACAGAAATAAACCCACGAGCCACGTCTTGGTGGGCAGGGCTGGTGGTTCTGACCTTTCCCAGACATGGTCCTACCTGACCCGGGGAGAACCTGGTGAATAAATCCAGCTCCAATAAACCCGGCTCCAACAAATCCGGCTCCAACAAATCCAGCTCCAACAAATCCAGCTCCAAGAGATCCAGCTCCAATAAGTCCAGCTCCTGCCGGGGCAGGGCTCTTTGGGGGCAGCCAGGGATTTGCATTTATTGCAGAAGGGCAGGACAGTGGGCAGGGCTGGTCCTGGCAGTGCCCGGGGTCACAGTGAGTGCCAGCAGCTGGTTCCTGCCTTGGAACGGAGGGATATCGGGAATGCAGGGATATCGGGAATGCAGGGATATCGGGAGAACAGGGATATCGGGAATGCAGGGATATCGGGAATGCAGGGATATCGGGAATGCAAGGATATCGGGAATGCAAGGATATCGGGAATGAAGGGACATCGGGAGAACAGGGAATCGGGAATGCGGGGACATCGGGAATGCGGGGACATCGGGAGAACAGGGATATCGGGAATGCAGGGACATCGGGAATGCGGGGACATCGGGAATGTGGGGACATCCCGGGGATGGTTTCCCTTTCCAGGGCTATTGGTGTGTTTGTTTCCTTTGTAGGATATCCCTGTGTTTGATTCCCTTTGCAGTGGGATATCCCTGTGTTTCCCTGTGTAGGATATCCCTGTGTTTCCCTTTGCAGTATTTTGGATTGTTCAGAGTTTTTTTAGGAGCACATACAAAGGCTCAGGTTGATAAAGGAATCCTTTATTCCACACGAGGTGAAAGCTTTCCACAAATTCTCCACTGAAATCTGCCCACACCCTCGTGTCTGGCATCACCTCCCTCCTGCAGAATCCTTCCTCAGGAGTCTGTCCCTGTCCCTGTCCCTGCCATCCCAACACGTGTCACTGCCCCTGTCCTGTGTCACTGTCCCTGCCCCTGTCCTGTGTCACTGTCCCTGCCCCTGTCCTGTGTCACTGTCCCTGCCCCTGTCCTGTGTCACTGTCCCTGCCCCTGTCCTGTGTCACTGTCCCTGCCCCTGTCCTGTGTCACTGTCCCTGCCCCTGTCCTGTGTCACTGTCCCTGTCCCTGCCAGCCCAACAATCCCTGGGCTGGGATTTCTTTTCCAGCCTCAGTGACCCTGGGATGCAGAGGAGCAGGTTTCACCTCCCTGCCTTGACCTGGCAAAACCAGATCTGGGTGTCCTTGTTGGACACGAAATAAAGGTGCCTGACTCCAGTTCCAAGGCAGGAGAACATCAGAGGCTTTATTTACAATTCCTGCAGCCTTTTTATAACATGCTGTGCTACAAAGGCACATTATTGGTGCATGGCATTGACACCTCTGTGCATGGGTTAGGGAACAGAAACAACACCTGGCAGAGGGATTGTTATGGGAAAAATATTGTTTATTAGAAATGTTATGAGTTATTTACAGAAATGGTCCTGGAAAGAAAATTCTCCCAAGAAATCTTCCCTTGGGGAGAAAAACCTGCCCCTGCCAGGCTGAAAACCTCTCAGACTCAGAAGCATCAGGCCCAGATCTGGGGAAACAGCAATGCTAGAAAACCCCTGCCTTTCCCCCTCACTGAACACCAGTGATGGTTTTTCACTCCTCCTTTCCTGGCTTTGACTTTTGACATCCCCCTGTGAATGCAGGGTGATTAATGGTAACTTTACACCCTTTTAACCCTTACAAGGGCTTTTTGAAAGACACTCAGCAGGCTCAGGTTTGTTTGTGAGGAGAAGAGCTGAGCTGGAACCCCCAGCTCCGGGGGTGCTGGGCCAGCCTGCAGTGCCTGGTGTGGTGTTTGGGGCTGAACTGGGGGTGCTGGGGCACAGCAGCACCCCGGACCCCTGCCCTCTGCCCAGCACTGGAACCACAGAGGGATTCCCTTCCCCGTGGAATTATTCAGCAGGAGAGGAGACAGAACTTCATCAAAGCAGGGGAAACCAGCACCCCCTGAGCCCTGCCCTCTGCCCAGCACTGTGGGATTCCCTTCCCCATGGAATTATTCAGCAGGAGAGAAGGAGAGAGAACTTCATCAAAGCAGGGGAAACCACCCCAAGCTCTCTTTCAGAGATGAGACTCTGCTGAGGGCACTGCTGCAAGTTTCATGAGGAAGGGCAGCTCCAGGAGCAGCTCCAGCAGCCCAGGCTCACATCATTGCCTGTTTCCCTGCCCTCTTTGGGGAAATCACTGCCTCCTCTCCAGAAGAGAAGAATAAATGAGAAGTAAACAAGCTTTGCCCTGCAGGAAGGCCGTGCTTGCAGGCAGCGTTGTTTCCACAGGAGCTGCAGCAGAGGTGCTGTGGGTTTTTCCCAGCAGCAGACAGCTGGGGTTGGAATGAGAATGAGCACAGGCTCTTGCAGGGCAGGTGTTTGACCTCTCTGAAGGGTTTTTCCACTTCCCAGGTGCATGAGCAATGAGCTCGTGGGTAACTCCTGGCTTGGTTGGACACTGCTGCTTTTTTGTTTTGCTTTTTAATTTCCATCTGGCAGAAAATCCTGCTTTCATTTCTCCATTGCTGGATGATCAAAACTTCAATATTTGTGGGGGTTTTTTGGCCTGTGTGCCTGTTGCTCAGTGCACCTGCAGGTGTTCCTTGGCACTGAGGAATGATGACTGTAGAGACCATGGACACTGAAAACCTTGAACTTTATTTTGCTGATTAATTTATTTTGTGGGGAAATAATTGTTTGTAGAGGGCTGGGACAAAGCTGGGAGATCATTCCCTGATCCTGTGATCTTTCCCAAGGCCCCTGCTGTGATTCCCCTGCGTGGAGCTGTTGTGGGGGCTGCATCCCCCGGCCCAGCCCTCCCCAAAATCCCAATCCCTGCTTTTCCCTGGGATGCACATGGACAGGGAAAGCTTTGCCCTTGAGAGGGCCTGGAGTGAGCAGTGGGATCAGAGGGGATTCTGTTGTGTCCCAGTGCCTGCAGGCTCTGAGAGCTTTGCTGTTTGCTATAATAAGCTGATGATTGCTTAATTTTTGAATCCCAAGCTCAGCGTGGAGGGAGGAACAGCTGCTGTCTGTCAGATTTGCTTTGCTCCTCCAGAGTTTTATCACTCCTGTTCTTGTTTATTGAACAAAATGAGCCAAGATTGAGCTCTGAAGGTCCCCCCTGCCCCTGGCAGGCTGTGAATGGGGCAGGGGCTGAAGGGGGTCTGGGCTCTCTTTGGGGCAGGGCTCAGGGAGTTTGGGGTGCCCATCCCTGCAGGTGTCACCTGGAGGTGGCACTCGGAGCTCTGGGATGGGGCACAGGGAGACTCCCTGGGCTGGGAGGGCTCTCCCAGCCTCAGGGGTCCCATGAAGTGTCCTGCTGGGTTTTCAGGATGAAGGGGATGAGATGCAGAGCTTGTCAAACCCGGGGATTTGTGGGCAGGACACAGGAGAGCAGCCAGGCAGGTGAGGGAGCAGTGGCTACTTAAAATAGCAAGGAATAAATTCAGATCTGGCATCAGACTGTTACACTTAGGGAAGCTGAGGATAATTATGTTCCTTGTGTTCAAATATTTGACTTTTTTATTAGTTTTTTCATTTAAATTTATTAACTCTGCAGGGTTTGTGTGTGAGTCCCTGCTGCCTTGTCCCTCTGGGTTCCCACCTGTGGGGTTTAATGGCTAAAAAAGCTCCAGGCACCAGCTTTGGGACCAGGGTCAGCCAAGGGGCTCTGGGAGTCCTGAGGAAATGTCCCAGTCCCAGATCTCTGGGGCTGGAGGGGAGCCCTGGAGCTCATCCAGCTCAGGCCCCTGCCCAGGCAGGGTCACCTGCAGCAGGTGGCACGGGAACGTGTCCGGGAGGCTTTGGGATGTCTCTGGAGAGGGAGAGCCCAGCCCCTCCCTGGGCAGCTGCTCCAGGCTCTGCCCCTCCATGGAATGAGTTCTTTCTCACCTCGGGTGGAACTTGCTGTGCTTTAGCTCCTGGCCGGTGCTCCTTGCGCTGTCCCTGGCACCCCTGAGCAGAGCCTGGCACCGTCCTCTGCCAGCCCTTGGGGAGATTTGTAGGGATTGATGGGATCCCCTCTCAGCCTTCCCTTCTCCAGACTGGCCAGGCCCAGCTCCCACAGGCTCTCCTCATCCCAGGGATGCTCCGGTCCCCAAATGACCTCTGTGGCTCCGCTGGACCCTCTCCAGTGGCTCCTGGACTTTCTTCCTTTGCCTCTGCTCCCAGAGAACAGGGACAGGAGAGGGAACAGCCTCAGGATGCCCAGGGCAGGCTCAGGGTGCAGAGCAGCAGGAATTTCCCCATGGAAAGGGAGCTCAGGCCTTGGCAGTGCCCAGGGCAGGCTCAGGGTGCAGAGCAGCAGGAATTTCCCCATGGAAAGGGAGCTCAGGCCTTGGCAGTGCCCAGGGCAGGCTCAGGGTGCAGAGCAGCAGGAATTTCCCCATGGAAAGGGAGCTCAGGCCTTGGCAGTGCCCAGGGAGCTTTGGAGTGCCCATCCCTGGAGGTGTCCCAGGAATTCCTGGGGGTGGCACTGAGTGCCCTGGGCTGGGGACAGATGGAGGCTGGATGACCCTGCAGGTCCTCCCAAAGTCAATAATTCTGTGGTTCTGTGACTGCTGGGCTCTGCAGACCAGAACTGCCCACAACAAACAGAACATTGCCCACAGCCCTGCCCTGTCTGGGGTCTCTCTGAGGGACCTCAGGCCCACCTGGTTCCACCTGGTGTGAGACCTGCAGAGCTTCCCAAACACTGCTCTGCCCTGTCATGTTGGACACGGGATGGAGAGCTTGGCTCCAGGCAGAAGAAAGGTCAGAAAGGTTTATTTACAATTTATTTACAATTCTGCATGGCCCTTTTATAACATGCTGTGCTGAGGAACTGGAATTGGTCAGTAAAGAGAACAATTCAGTGGGTGAATAATAGAAACAACTCCTGTGAGAGGGGTGTGTGAGAGCCTGGGTGTGTTATAGAGAGATAAAGGATTTATTTCCATTCCCTGTCCTTGAGAGGGCTGGATTCCCTCAAGGGAAGAAGAAATCAGCTCCTAGAGGTTGGAAACTCCCCAGGCTCAGCCCCAGAGCATTCCCTGCAGCTCCTCACTCTCCTGTCTCTCCCACAGGTGGTGCCCAGAGCAGCCTTAAAGCCGTGGGTGGCACCCAGAGCCTGGCACTGCTGTCCCTGGAGCCCGAGCCCCCCCAGGGCCCCCCGGGGCCCACCCTGCAGCCCTGCCACCTCCTCACCCTGTCCCCCCTCAAGGCCCCGCTCCTGGCCTCGCCCTTCCCAGGTAAGGACCCTGCTGGGGGGCTCGGGGGGCGGCTGGGGGGGTGCTGGGCACTGCTGGCACTGCTGGGGTGACAGCTGGGTGACAGCTGGGTGACAGCTGGGTGACATCTGGGGTGATATCTGGGTGATATCTGGGGTGACATCTGGGGTGACAGCTGGGTGATATCTGGGGTGACAGCTGGGTGATATCTGGGGTGACATCTGGGGTGACAGCTGGGTGACATCTGGGGTGATATCTGGGNNGGTGATATCTGGGGTGATAGCTGTGTGACATCTGGGTGACATCCTGAGTGACATCTGGGTAACATCTGGGTAACATCTGGGTGACATCTGGGGTGACATCTGGGTGATATCTGGGGTGTTCTGAGTGCCAGGACTGTGCTCAGAGCTCTGTCCTTGGGACGTTTTGGGTTAACCTGGGGTTAATGACCTCTGACCTGGCATTAATGACCCTGGCATTAATGACCTCTGACCTGGTGTTAATGACCTCTGACCTGGCATTAA
>WEIU01004661.1:99220-113444 GCA_013389925.1 Aegithalos caudatus
TTTCCAAGCACAATCTCCAGGTTTATTGATGCCCGGGAGGCTGAGCTCTGTCTGTGTGTGTAATTACCCCAGTTAATTGATTATCCCCTGTTAATTGATCCTGTTAGGGATCAGTGTCCTATCCCTGCCTGTGAGTCCTGTGTCTCCACTCCCAGGGATTTGCTCCATCCATAGCCTTGGGAGTGAATATTTATTGTTTCAGACCTTTGACTGTGGTTAATTTTCCAGCCTTGCAATTAATTCCTGGCAGCCTAATTAATCCCTGTGGGAATAGCAGGGTGGTAGCACGGGCTGGGAGGTATGGGGAGCACCCAGGCTCTGCTGCTTTTCCACCCTCACAGAGGAAATTCCTTGGAATTCCCCAGAATCAGCAGGAATTTAGGGGAACCGAGAGCGTGCACGACGCATTTGAAATTCAGTTGTGATGCGGTTTATTTTACATTTTGTGCAGGAAAACCCAGAAGCAGAGCTAGGAGGGAGCACAGGGTGTTCAGGGCATTTAGAGGCACGTGCAGCCCTTCCCTGCAGGATGCTGTGCAGGATCCCAGCTGCAGCCCTGGCAGCAGGGCTGGAGCTGCTGGGGTTTCTCTGCACTCACTGGAGCTCTTGGGGATTCTTCTGTCGCCGTGCTGAGCTTAGAAAAACTTGTAATGATGAAATAAACGTGTGGGAGAGGAGCAGAATGAAAGCCTTGGGTTTAATAGCAACATAAAATCCTGGTTTATGTGGAATAAAATGCTGCAGCTTGAGGAACCTGTCAGTGGAGTGATGCATGGCTGGGGAGGCTGCAGCTCAGGCTCTGCAGGGAGAGGGGCCTTGGCCCCACATCCCTGTGCTCTCTGCTCCCACACCAGTGTGGAGAGTTCCAGCAGTGCAGTCCAGCCCCACTTTGGGTTAATCCTGTTTTTATTTCCTTCCTTCATTCCCCAATCCCTGTGCTCTCTGCTCCCACACCAGTGTGGAGAGTTCCAGCAGTGCAACCCCAGCCCCACTTTGGGTTAATCTTGTTTTTTATTGCTTCCTTCATTCCCCAATCCCTGTTCTCTCTGCTCCCACACCAGTGTGGAGAGTTCCAGCAGTGCAGTCCAGCCCCACTTTGGGTTAATCTTGCTTTTATTGCTTCCTTCATTCCCCAATCCCTGTTCTCTCTGCTCCCACACCAGTGTGGAGAGTTCCAGCAGTGCAACCCCAGCCCCATTTTGGGTTAATCCTGTTTTTTATTGCTTCCTTCATCCTGCATCTCCTGGTGGTGCTCCTCGTGCATCTCCCAGGCAAATGTTCCCTTAAATATTTCATGGCAGCCTGGCTGGGAGGGTGGGTTTTGTGCCAGGTTTAACATAAAGGCTGAAGAGGAGCTTGTGGAGATGCTGCTGCTCTCTGTGCTGCATCCCCCTGGGCTCTGCTGGGGGAGGAATCTGCATTTCCCAGCAGTGCCACGCCAGGGCTCTGGGATCTGTCCCAAGGAAACCCCAGATGTGTGAAACCTTGCAAATCACCTGCAGGAATGAAGGAATGGGGGTTCTGGTAACCCCCAAAGCCCCTCTGCAGCTGCTGCAGCAAGGAGGGGGTGTTTATTTTGCTCTCATGCAGGTTTTCCGTGGTGGCAGGGAGGAAGGTGGGAGATGAGGCTGTGCTTATGGACTCTGTAAATTAGCAGCCAGCACAAATATTAAAAAAGGCTCCATCTGCCACAGAATCCATTGGCCACCTGTTCCCTGGCTCTCAGCATTATTTAAGGGTTTAAATGTGGAGGTTGAGGCTGCCACAGAACAGCTGGGAAGTGACTGAGCCTGGTTCTCCCAGCCCCTCCGTGCTGTGTGGCAAGGCCAGCTCTGTGCCAGCTTTGTGCCAGAGCTCTGTCCTGTGTCTGCCAGTCCCTCGTTAGCAGGGGCTGCTGATTGAGCTCTAATTAGTGCTGCTTCAGGGTGGGGATGGAAGGAAACAGCTCCTGCTCCCAGCAGAGACTGTCCCAGAGTGGCACAGATCCTGGGAAGGTGAGGGGACCTAGAGTTATCCCACTGAACCCCTGAGCCCAGCTCCTGGCCTGCCACAGGCACTCACAGCCCCGTGCCTGAGCCTTGTCCAAACACTCCCTGACTTTATCTGCAGACAAAGCTTCCAGCAGGGCTGGATTTCCAGCCTGGAGCTGTGGGATCCGAGCCCAGCAGAGTCTGGAGCAGGGCTCAGGCTCAGGGACACGGGCTGAGCCTGCCAGGATTTGCATCATTTGCTTTTCTAAGCAAGGCTGGAATGGGGTTTAATAATCCTGCTACTCCTGTTATTAAAGGTGTCAGGTTCAATCCTGTCATGGTGAGTCCTGCTCTCACAGCCCTGCTGCTGGGGAATCTCAGCAGGAGCTGGGAAAGGCTTCTGGTGGCTTCTGCTGCCCACAGGGCTCTTCCTGCACCTTGGAATTCTTATTTTTCCCCATTGCAGCCCATGCTGGGGTGTGGCACCGGGGGGAATTCCTGCCTGGGATCACCAGAGCAGGTCAGGGGTGGGCACAGGGGCTTGAACAACCCTTCCCCCAAAAGGGAAGATGCTAAACCCCCTCTAGAATAATTCCTCAGAGGAATTTTCAAACTGGGACTCTCCAGGTTTCCCAGAAAAGGGCTTTGAGGGGCACTCGGAGCTGTGGCTCCCCAGGATTCTCCCTGTGTGGTGGCAGAGAGGAGCAGGACCCTTCCCAGGGTTTGGGGGCTATTCCATCCCCCTGAGCCCAGCAGGTTTGGGCTGTGGGGCTCTGCTGGTGCTGTCACTCCCATGGAATCATGAAAACTCTTTTTCTGAAGGGACCTTCAAAGCTCACCCTGTCCTCCTGGCATTTCCCTGGCTGGTTTTAGGGGATGCAAACACCCCTGGCAGGGGACAGAACTGTGAATCGTGGCTGGATGTGCCTCTCCAGCTTTTAGCTGATTTTTTTAAGGGGGGTTGGTTTATTTGATTTCACTTTGCCTTTGAAGCCGCTGTGCCTTCCCTCCTTTCACTGCTCATTTGGTGGGAATTGCAGCAAATCAGGCTGTTAAAAGCAGAGAAAGCAGGGAGGGAAATTTCTCCTGCTCGTTCCAGGAGGTGCTCGTTGTCACTTAGCCCTGACTCTGCAGATTTCCAGGAATTCTTGCTGACTCCCTCTCCCTCCCTGCTCCACTAAGCAATTTCCCGGGGTTCCTGAGTGCCTGTGGCAGTGAATATTGCAATGACAGCTGCAGGGGAGCCTGCACACACCAGTGCAGCCCCTGCCCTGCTGGGGAGGGCTGGGAGCCAGGGAGCTGCTGCAGATCCAGAGGCAGGGAATGGGTGGGCATGACCTGAAATGCCAGCCAGGGGCAGGGGCACAGTGCCAGGCTGCTCCAGCCCTGCCTGGGGCACTGCCAGGCTGGGAGGGGTCCTGTGGGCACTGGTGGTGCCTGTCCCTGTTCCTGCCCTGCTGTACACTGATTTATCTGTGCATAAATCTCTCTCCAGCCGTGGTTCTGTGCCTCGTGCTTTTCCTTTTCCTTTCACCAAAGGCACAAGATCCTGCACTGATTTTCTGAGCCCCTTCCAGAGATTTATTCACCTGGTGGAATCCAGACAAATTCACTTCTACACCATTGATTTTAAAGTTAAAAAAACCAAACAAACCAAAACATTTCTGTGCCCAAATCCAGAAGCAGCTCCTGCTTCTCCCAGTCCCTGGCATGGCCTGGAGTCCCTGTGGCAGTGCCAGGAGCCCTGCAGGGGCTGGGGGCTCTCTCCCTCCCCCAGCTGAGCTCCTGCAGGGCTGTGGTTCCCAGCAGGGCTGTGGTTCCCTGCAGCCCCAGGCAGGATTTTCCCTCCTGCAGGGATCTGGGAGTTGCAGGCACTCCTGACACCTTCTGGGAGAGCCCAGGACAGACCCCAGGGGTCTCAGTGCCCAGAGCTCAGTGCCAGCCATGGCCAGGGAGGGGCTGGAAACCAGGGCAGGCACTGGAATGGTGGGGATGGATCTGAGTGGGGCACAGAGCCCTCCCTCCTTCCTCTCCTGTCCCTGTCACCTCTGCTGTCCCTGTCACCTATGCTGTCCTTGTTACCTCTGCTGTGCCTGTCACCTCTGCTGTCCCTGTCACCTCTGCTGTGCCTGTCAGCTTCTCCTGCCCCTGTCACCTCTGCTGTGCCTGTCACCTTCTCCTGTCCCTGTTCATCCCTGTCCCTGTCACCTTCTCCTGTGCCTGTCAGCTTCTCCAGTCCCTGCTCACCCTTCTCCCTGTCACCTTTCCCTGTCCCTGTCACCTTTCCCAGTCCCTGCTCATCCCTGTCCCTGTCACCTTTTCCTGTCCCTGCTCATCCCTGCCCCTGTCACCTTTCCCTGTCCCTGTCACCTGTTCTGTGCCTGCTCATCCCTGCCCCTGTCACCTTCTCCTGCCCCTGTCACCTTCTCCTGTCCCTGCTCACCCTTCTCCCTGTCACCTTTCCCTGTCACCTGTTCTGTGCCTGCTCATCCCTGTCCCTGTCACCTTTTCCTGTCTCTGCTCACCCTGTCATTGTCACCTTTCCCAGTTCCAGTCCCCACTGTCCCTGTCCCTGTCCCTGCCTGTCCCCAGGACACCTGTCCATGCCCCCCTGCTCCCTGCCTGTCCCTGTCCCTGTCCCTGTCCCTGCCCCTGCCCCTGTCCCTGTCCCTGTCCCTGTCCCTGTCCCTGTCCCCTTTCCTCCTCCCTGCCCTCCCTGGGATTGTTTTGGAGTAAAATTGGCCTCAATTGGATCAGGGAGCCCTGGGAGTGTGGGTTCACATCCAGGTGTAATTCCAGCCCAGGTTATGCTCAGTTCAGAGCAGAGGCTGATATTGCATCCTGACATTCAAATCCATCCAAGCTTTATTTGTATTCCAAAGCCATCCATTGCAAAGGCTGCTCTTCATAAGCACAAAGAGCTCCAAAGCATAAATATTTATTCCTTAAAGGTTAAGATTGCCTTAAATCATTCCAGCTTATTTGGTGAGCAGCAGTTATAATTAAAATAAGCAGTTGAACTCCATCTGCATGTATGAAATGCATATATATGTGTATATAAATATATATTTATATATACTTGACTCCGGTGCCGATGGAAGCCGTGGGATAATTGCTTCCATCACATCAAAAGATGCACTGATATTGTTCCTGGATTGGATAATAAATCAACATAAAGAAGCAGCTGAAATTCTATAATGGCAAGTCACATTTAGCAGGAGGCAGAGCCGAGGAGGGGAACGAGCAGAGCTCGTCTCCAGTGCTGGCTGCAATTGCAGGGGTAATTATGCAAGTTAGGGAAATGATTCCAGATTTGGGTGTAGAGAACTCCCAGAAGCCAAGGACAGGGCTTGGAGCAGCCTGGGGCAGTGGCAGGGCTGGCACTGGGTGGGATTTGAGGCCCCTTCCAGCCCAGTTCAGGCTGGGATTCCGTGTTCTGTGGTGGAATTGTCCTGTGGCACCTGGAATTGCAGGGACACAGATCCAGGGGAGAGTTCAGAGTGGGTGAGTCCAGGGGGATTGCAGAGTCTGCACTTATGGCACACACACATCACAAAATACCCATGTGGGCTGAGTGTCTGAGTCTGCAGGAGCTGGTTTCTTCTTCCTTGAGAGAATCCAGCCCTCTCAGGGACACTGAATCTAAATAAGTCTTTTATAACACACCCAGGTTCTCACACACCCCTCTCACAGGAGTTGTTTCTATTATTTACCCAGTGAATTGTTCTCTTTACTGACCAATTCCAGTTCCTCAGCACAGCATGTTATAAAAGGGCTGTGCAGAATTGTAAATAAATTGTAAATAAACCTTTCTGACTTTCTTCTGGAGCCAAGCTCTCCATCCCGTGTCCAACAGTGCCATACCCACCTTTTGGGAGGCTCAGAAATGCCCAGGAATCAGCAGACACCTTTCCAGGTGCAGGTTTTGCCTCCTTGCATGCAGGACACACAGCAAAACCTGCACATCAGCATTTTCTGCAGGGGTTTGCTTCACTTGGTGCCTCCTAGGACAGCCTGAAGGCTGCAGAAGTGATCCCTGTCACTCCAGGACGTGGAGAATTGGGCTGGGACCTGCTGGAGAGCCCATGAGTGGCTGTGAAAGGAAGGGCAGGAGCTCCTGTGTTGGGAGCTGTGTTATTCCCAGGCTGCCTTAAAGCAGGGCTGTGTCTGTAGGGTTTGGCAGTGGTGGCTGGTGAAGGGGACATGGGGACACTGCTGGCACACCTGGGCTGGCCCTGGCAGGAGATGGGCTTGGGTGGCCCTTGGGTGCCTCAGCTTCTCCAAAATTTGTTCCCAGTGGATTGGAGATGAGTGCTGGGGGTTTGGGCTCAGGAATTCTGCTCCCTGGGGAGCCTGGGCCTGGCACAGCCCTGGTACTGGGTGCCCCTGAATGGTGCACATGAGCCAGGCTGGGGTTTGCTGCTTTGGGCTTGTCCCAGCAGAATGGGAATCCCTGGAGAAAGCTGCACTTTGGAAGGATTGGCAGAAGAATTTCCTGTGGATAGAGTGGGACACGAAGCTGTGATGAGTAAGCAGAGCAGGGTGATTTAAATTGAGGGCACTGATCTTGCTGGGAGCTGCTGGGAGGGCATTGATCTGTCCTGGTAAATTCCTACTTTGAGGGCCACAATTTCATTAATTTTGCATTTCTGGTGCTGTTTGCTGGCTGAAGCTCCATGGGCAGGAATTGAGCTGAGCACAAACCTTGGTAGAACCCCCAGTGGGGGCAGGAGGGTGTGGGCTGCTATTCCTGAGTCTGAGAGGTTTTCAGCCTGCCAGGGGCTGGTTTTTCTTCCCAAGGGAAGATTTTTCGTTGAATTTTCTTTCCAGGACAATTTCTGTAAATAACTCACAACATTCCTAAGTAAACAATATTTTTCTCATAACAATCCCTCTCCCAGGTGCTGTTTCTGTTCCTTAACCAGTGGAGAGAGGTGTCAATCCTATGGACAAATCATGGTTTTTAGCACAGCATGTTATAAAAAGGCTGCAGGAATTGTAAATAAAGCCTCTGATGTTCCCCTGCCTTGGAACTGGAGTCAGGCACCTTTATTTGTGTCCAACCAGGACAGGAGATGAGTTCAGAGGAATTCCCTGCATCCCTGAGGCTGGGAGAGCTCCCCAGGAGCCCCAGGTGCAGCTCCCAGAGCAGCACACGCCGAGCACAGGGAAAAGCTGAGGGGTTTAAAGGGAATTTCGATTTCCTAGGGAAAACTTCCCCTGTTCCCTTTGCCCCCAGGTTGTGCCTCCAGGCTGGAGCCCGCCCTGGGCCCCGTGGTGCCAGCCCAGCTGGCCCGTGTCACCGCCCTGGGCACGCCTGCTGTCACCCTGCTGGCCAGCAGCCTGGTGGAGCCAGCACGGGCAGGTGGGTGCTGGGGGCCCCGGGCATCCAGGGAGGGGATGGGCTGGATCCCCAATTCCCAGGTAGCCAGGGAGGGGATGGGCTGGATTCCCAATTCCCAGATATCCAGGGAGGGGATGGGCTGGATTCCCAATTCCCAGGTATCCAGGGAGGGGATGGGCTGGACCCCCAGGTATCCAGGGAGGGGATGGGCTGGATTCCCAATTCCCAGATATCCAGGGAGGGGATGGGCTGGATTCCCAATTCCCAGATATCCAGGAAGGGAGATGACTTAAATTCCCAATTACTAGATACCCAGGGAAGGGAGATGGCTTGGATTCCCAGGTATCCAGGGAAGGAGATGGGTTGGATTCCCAAATATCCAGGGAAGGGAAATGGCTTGGATTCCCAATTCCCAGAGAGCAGGGAAGGAGATGGCTTGGATTCCCACATAACCAGGGAAGGGAGATGACATTGATTCCCAGATACCCAGGGAAGGGAGATAACTTTGATTCCCAATTCCCAGATATCCAGGGAAGGGAGATGAGTTTAGAGCCCCCTTGGATGTGCACTGGCAGCTCCCTGCTCCAGGCTCCTTTAATGTGGAAATTAATGGCCCTGGTTTGTAAATCTCCTTTTTTGCTCCCCATAAACCCATCTGCTGAGCAAAATGCCAAGGATTTGGTGTTTCATTATTCTGAGATATTCCAAGGGAAGCAGAGTCAGATGGGCCTGCTCTGTACCTGCAGTGATTTTTGAATCATTGGAGCAGAATTTAGAGTTTAGAATTTAGAATTTCTGCCTCACAGAACCACAGAATCCAGACTGGTTTGGGCTGGGAGCTCATCCCATCCCCCTGCCCTGGCAGGGACACCTCCCCTGTCCCAGGCTGCTCCAGCCCTGGCCTGGGGCACTGCCAGGGGTCCAGGGGCAGCCAGGGACACCTGGGGGGGTTGGGGACACCCCCAGGGTGGCTCAGAGGGGTCCCAGACACATTGGGGGGCTGGGGACACCCCCAGGGTGGCTCAGAGGGGTCCCAGACACATTGGGGGGCTGGGGACACCCCCAGGGTGGCTCAGAGGGGTCCCAGACACATTGGGGGGCTGGGGACACCCCCAGGGTGGCTCAGAGGGGTCCCAGACACATTGGGGGGCTGGGGACACCCCCAGGGTGGCTCAGAGGGGTCCCAGACACATTGGGGGGCTGGGGACACCCCCAGGGTGGCTCAGAGGGGTCCCAGACACATTGGGGGGCTGGGGACACCCCCAGGGTGGCTCAGAGGGGTCCCAGACACATTGGGGGGCTGGGGACACCCCCAGGGTGGCTCAGAGGGGTCCCAGACACATTGGGGGGCTGGGGACACCCCCAGGGTGGCTCAGAGGGGTCCCAGACACATTGGGGGGCTGGGGACACCCCCAGGGTGGCTCAGAGGGGTCCCAGACACATTGGGGGGCTGGGGACACCCCCAGGGTGGCTCAGAGGGGTCCCAGACACATTGGGGGGCTGGGGACACCCCCAGGGATGCTCAGGGGGTCCCCCACACCTTGTCCTGGCTGCTGCAGGAGGGATGGGCCAGCTCCAACCCCAAATACGTGTTTGAAGAGGACAAACAGACAACGCCCCCCCAAATTAACACAATCCCTACTTAACTCCCTCCTGTGCACATTCCTTTGGGTCCCTGCCTCCCTGCTGCTCCTTCCTCCTTCCCCTGTGCCCCCTGAGGCCTCTCTGCCATTCACACACGTTCCTGCAGGCAGCAGAGGTCTCAGAGCTGGATTTCAGGATGGAGACAGCTCTCTGGGAAGGGGAGGGAAAGGTTATTTCCCTGCTTCCAGTGGAAATCAATCCCCATTCCCTGGGGATTCCCACAGAGGGTACCCAGGCACAGCAGGATCTGCAGGCTGGGAACAACGGGGTGCCAGGGGGTGCCAGGGGGTGCCAGGGGAAGGGGATCAGAGAATCTGGGAATGCTTTAGGTTGGGAAAAGCCTCTGAGACCCTGGAGGCCAGCCATGAACCCTGCCTGTGTCCCTGGGGATGTCCCTGGGGCTCAGGGAAGGCAGGACCCCACTGTGGGGGAAGGGGAGAGAGCTGACCCCAGCCCTGATCAGTCACTGCTGTGTTAATTAATTAATTAATCAGTACAGACTCACCCTAATGAGTCACAGCTGCATCCAGTAAAGATAAAAGGGGCTGAGCTGGTGAGGGGATGATGGAGAAGCAGGATCCTGGGGGGAGAGGGAATCCCTGCTCTGGGGGCTGCAGTGCCAGCCTGGCTGGGTGAAAGCTGCAGGCAGAGCCAGGGAATGCTTGGAGCTGGGGTGACTGAGCCATGAAGAGGAGTGACCCAGGACCCTTCCCATGCCCTGGTAAATGAGCAGTCTGTGTTTCCTCTCATTTCTGAGCCTGCAGTGCCAGGAGGAGCTCTGGGAATGCCCCCCTAAAATGTGGTGTTTGCATCCTGGGCACAAGGGGGGAGGGAATGAAGAGGAGGGGGTGGCAGCAGCAGGCTCAGGGCCACAGGCAGCAGTTTGGGGTTCCTTCAGCAGGGTTGGCTTGCTCTGAGTTTGTGGGTGTCCCATTCCAAGAGCTCCTGTCCCCTCACAGATCGTGGCAGGGACCCCAGCAGAGCCTCGTGCCCCCCGACGCTGATCCTGCACACGGAGAGGAGGAGTGTCCCCCCCAGGGACAGGGACCAGGTGTGTGCTGGGGGTCCCCAGAGCCTCTGCAACCTCACAGACACGGGGCTGGGCTGGGCTGGGCACTCAGGATCCTTCCCTGATGTGGATTTAATTTATCCTGGAGCTGTGCAGGAGCTCTGACACTGTCAGAGATCACAGGGGACACTCAGGGCTGCTTGGAATCCCAGAGCACTTTGGGTTGGGAGGGACCCCAAACCCCCCCAGTGCCACCCCTGCCATGGCAGGGACCCCAAATCCCCCCCAGTGCCACCCCTGCCATGCCAGGGACATCAAATCCCCCCAGTGCCACCCCTGCCATGGCAGGGACCCCAAATCCCCCCCAGTGCCACCCCTGCCATGGCAGGGACACCTCCCAGTGTCCCAGGCTGTCCCCAGTGTCCAACCTGGCCTTGGGCACTGCCAGGGATCCAGGGGCAGCCACAGCTGCTCTGGGCACCCTGTGCCAGCCCTGCCCACCCTGCCAGGGAACAATTCCTGCCCAAAATTCCATCTAAATCTCCCCACTGTCAGTTTAAAGCCATTCCCTGGCTCCTGTCCCTCCATCCCTTGTCCCCAGCCCCTCTCCAGCTCTCCTGGAGCCCCTCCAGGGCTCTGAGCTCTCCTTGGATCCTTCCCCAGGTGAGCACCCCCAGGTGTCCCAGCCTGGCTCCAGGGCAGCTCCAGCCCTGGGATCATTGGGTGCCTCCTCTGGACTCTCCCCAGCAGCTCCAAACATTATTTTGCTGTGTGTGGGGACAGAGGAGCAGCTGGGACACTCAGTCCCTGCTGCAGTGGGGATGTCCCTGGGCAGTCCCTGGGAGCTGCTGAAGGAGCAGAGCTGGCACAGGCCCTCAGGGAGCTCCCAGGCTCATCCCTCCCCTGCCTGGTGCCACACTTGGGTTTATTCCTCATCCCACTGTCCCATGGGAGCTCTTGGTGTGGACAGAACGTGCTGGCTGCTCTTTCATTGATGCTGCTCCAGGCATTTCTACAATTCCCATTTCACAATCCCCATTCCTCTGGGCTGTTCCAGAGGCAGCTGGGCTGCCCAGGAATCCTCTCCTGGAGTTCTGGCCATGAGGTGACCCCCTCCATGCTAAGGGGGGTCTGTACACCAGGAGCAGCTCTGTGCCCCTGCTTTATTTGCTAACTGCTCCCTCCTCTCTGCAGGATCACCCCTTCAAGCTGGTGAGCCAGGCTGAGAGCCCTTCCAGTGGGAACAGACCTGTGGCCTCCACCCCTGTGCCAGGATCCCCGTGGTGAGGAGCTGGGGGGCTCAGGGACCCTTCCCCTTCTCCCCAGGGGCCTCCCTGGGCTGGGGCATGGGCACAGCCCTGCCAGGGGCTCAGCAGGGGCTGCAGATCCTGGCACAGCCTCTCCTCCTTGCCCATGGCCTGGGGGAGCACGGCAGGGAGCCCCAGCAGCAGAGCTGGACAAGCTCCTGTGTCACCTTTACCTGGAGAAACTTCCCTGGGCTCACCCCCAGGCAGGTGAGAGCAGAGCTGGACAAGCTCCTGTGTCACCTTTACCTGGAGAAACTTCCCTGGGCACATCCCAGGCAGGTGAGAGCAGAGCTGGACAAGCTCCTGTGTCACCTTTACCTGGAGAAACTTCCCTGGGCACATCCCAGGCAGGTGAGAGCAGAGCTGGACAAGCTCCTGTCACACCTTTACCTGGAGAAACTTCCCTGGATTGGATCTCCCCAGGGTTGGATCCCATCCAACCCCACCAGCCCAGTGTGTCCCTTCACCTGGATTTCCCCTACCCCTGGAAGAGCTGGGCTATTTCTGGAGCTGTGCTTTGGGGCTGTTCCTGCCCCTCCTGTGGTGCTCTCCAGGAGGGGTTGGGGTTTCTGGGGGATCAGAGCTTCCCACAGTCTCATAACCCTTCCAATGATTCCAGAGAAAGCAGCTCTCCTGGGAGAGATCCAGTGGTTTGGGATCCAAACCACTGTGCACGAAAAGAAACATCAAGTATTCATGAGGCATTTATGGTACATGTACTATACATTATCTAGTTACATAGATAATGAGTTAGAAAGGTTATTAAAGAGATTTATCATCTGCACATCACTGAATCCAGGATGCCCAGACTTCCAGGGCTCTGTACAGCCCAGTTTCTGGGATCTGACCCATCCTACAGGGGCTGTGTTGGGTTATTTTATGGCAACACCCTGCAGTGAGGGAGCACTTTTCCTGTTTCCAGTCCTTTACTTGGACAAGTCCCTTTCAAGCCCAGCTTTACTCCCTGCTTTTAATAACAATTAAGCATCAGAGCTTGTAATTACAAGATCTGTTCCTTCCAGGTGTTTTTGCTTCAGAGAGCAGCATTTCCCCCAGCAGTGTGTGTGTCAGTTCAGCTCTCATTGGGATTCAGGAGGTGCTGGCCTCAGATGGAAATTCTGGGTTTATTTGCATAGAAATTCAGGCATGCACAGCTCCAGGATTTGGATGCCTGTTAAGGGGGGTGCAGGAGTTATTTCTGTGTTATTCTGGCTGTTCCTGGAGGAATGTCAGGACAAGGAGCTGCACAGATGGCACAGGGATGGCATTGGGAATGCCATGGGCATGGCACAGGGATGGCATTGGGAATGCCATGGGCATGGCACAGGGATGGCATTGGGGATGCCATGGGGATGGCATTGGGAATGCCATGGGCATGGCACAGGGATGGCCTTGGGGATGCCTTGGGGATGGCATTGGGGATGCCAGGGGATGGCATTGGGATGCCATAGTGATATCATGATGATATTATTGGAATGTCATGAGGATGCCATTGGATGGCATGGGAGTAGCACAAGCATGGCACAGGGATGCTGTGGTTGCACCTTTCCCCACCAGCACAGCAGGAGAGGCTCCCAGGGCTGTGTGCCAGCCCCTGGCATCCAGGCAAGGCTGGCACAGCCCCACAGCTCCTGCCCAGGCTGCTCCCAGCCATGGAGCCGGGATTGGCTTCTCCTGAGGCTGCTCCTGCTGGGAGCACCACGAGCTCCCCTGCTCCTTCTGCCCTCCCCTGACTGGAATGTTCTGTTTTGCCCTTCCCTGCCAGGACATTTCACCTGCTGCTTTCTGGGGCTGTTCCAGCCCTCCCTGTGCCTGTGTGTGGGTGAGGACAGAGTTCCCTGCCCTGGGTGCCAGGGAGGGCTGGCAGGGCTGGGGTCCCCATGGTGTCCCCTGGCTGTCCCTCTTTTACACCACAACCACACAACTCTGAGATCAGAAGGCTAGAAATGACTCCTTTATTTAGGGATGCATCTCCCTTCTATCCCATTGTACACAGAGCAGTTTGATTGGTGAAACAAAGGCAAAACCTCTGCAGTCACGTTGGTCAAAGCAGAGGGACACCAAGGAGAATCCTTCCTGTGAGAAGGGATGGGTAACACAGGGACAGGGACAGAAACATTCCTGCTGTTTGCAGAGCTGCCCTGGGAAAAGGAGAGAATCCCTGCTGTGAGAAGGGATGGGTAACACAGGGACAGGGACAGAAACATTCCTGCTGTTTGCAGAGCTGCACTGGGAAAAGGATCCCAGAGATCCCAAACCCCTCAGGATGGCAGCAGGGCACACCTGGGTGTCCCCAGGGCTGCAGTGCCTGGTGGCTGCCCAGGCTCTGAGCCTGCTGCATTGTCACCCTGATCCTTTCCAGCCTTCTGATGTTTCCATCCTTGGGATGGAGTTTCTCACTTTCTCACGGAGTTTGACATAAACCAAGTCCTTGTTTCCCATTCCTCTCTAGAGGAGGCACAACTGATGGACCTGTGCTTTGACCAGTGTGGAGGGAGAGGTGGCGACCCCAACCCACGCTCACGTCCCAACACTGCAGAACCCCAGCACAAAAACAACCCTTGTCCTCTCACCCTGCCCCTGCCAGCATTCCCTGTGTGCCCCATGGTGCCCCATGGCGTGTGCCCCATGGTGTGTGCCCCACGGCGTGTGCCCCACGGTGACCCTTGTCCCTTGGAGCAGGCGTGTGCCCCATGGTGTGTGCCCCACGGTGACCCTTGTCCCTTGGAGCAGGTGTGTGCCCCATGGCATGTGCCCCACGGTGACCCTTGTCCCTTGGAGCAGGTGTGTGGTGTGGACCGGGGACGACCGCGTGTTCTTCTTCAACCCCAGCCTGCAGCTGTCGGTGTGGGAGCGGCCGCTGGCGCTGCGGCACCGCGGGGACCTCGCGCGCCTGCTGCAGGACCCCCCGCACAAGCGCAAGCTGGAGCCTGCCCCAGGTAACCCCTCC
>WEIU01004661.1:114203-126911 GCA_013389925.1 Aegithalos caudatus
TGAGCTCCTCCTGCAGCCCCAGGTAACCCCTCCTGCTGCCCTGAGCTCCTCCTGCTGCCCTGAGCTCCTTCTGCAGCCCAGGTAACCCCATCCTGCAGCCCTGGGCCCCTCCTGCAGCCCTGGAGCTGAGCTTGGGGAGCTCTGGGGCCTGGGATATTGGAGGAAAATCGGTGTTGGTTGTAAAATCCTGGTTTTCTCAGAGGTTTGGGGGCTGGAATTACACTGGGGGGCCCGGGAGATTGGAGGGAAATCTGTGTTGGTTGTGAATCACGATTTTCACTGAGCTTGGGGGCTGGAATTGGAGTGGGGGTCCCAGGGAGATTGGCCAGGGAGGGAAAGTTGGTGTTGGTTGTGAATCCTGATTTTCACTGAGCTTGGGGAGCTCTGGGGCTGGAATTACACTGGGGGTCCTGGGGAGGTTGGAGGGAAATCGGTGTTGGTTGTAAATGCTGGTTTTCACTGAGTGCTGGGCTGGGGATTGAGCCTCCTGGCAGTGGGAGAGCAGGGGGCTTCCCACAGGAGATGCATCTGTGATGGACAAACCCCTCTCAGAGTGTGTTTTACTGCCCCAGCTGCAGGTGCACATCAGGAATGCATCTCTCAGCTGCTCCCAAGGCACACATCCAGGGCTGGTGATCACCCAGCCCAGAGTGCAGGAGGGGAAATTCCAGCAGGGACTCTCCAGTGGGCACTGAGAGGCTGCCCAGCTCCTGGGAGCTGCTCCTGGCCCTGGCTGGGAGCTGCTCCTGGCCCTGGCTGTGCCCCTGCCCTTTCTGGCAGTGGTGTTCCCTCCTGGGACTGCTCCTGGCCCTGGCTGGCTGCTTGGAATTCTCAATATTCTGGTTTGGGTGGTGAAAGAGCAGCCAGGACCCTTCAGCTGCTGCTTGTTCCTTGGTGGGGAGGGAGGAAAGAAAGGAGATTTTGTGTAGATTTTGTGTTTGTTCCTGTGCTGTGCTTTGTACCTGACTGGGGGTGGTGGCAGTGCCAGGCTGCTGCAGGACCTGCCCCGTGTCCCCAGGCCAGCAGGGATGGGCACTGCCTTTGATCCATGGGGACAGCGGCCAGGGACCCCTGCAGACCCCCAAAAACACCTGCAAACCCTCAAAGAGCCCCTGCAGACCCCAAATAGCCACTGCAAACCCCCAAACAGCCACTAAAAACCCAAATGAATCACTGCAGGCCCCAATGAACCAATGCAAGCCCACAAATAACCCCTGCAAATCCCAATGAATCACTGCAAACCCCCCAAAGAGCCCCTGCAGACCCCAAATAGCCACTGCAAACCCCCAAACAGCCACTAAAAACCCAAATGAATCACTGCAGGCCCCAATGAACCAATGCAAGCCCACAAATAACCCCTGCAAATCCCAATGAATCACTGCAAACCCCCCAAAGAGCCCCTGCAGACCCCAAATAGCCACTGCAAACCCCCAAACAGCCACTAAAAACCCAAATGAATCACTGCAGGCCCCAATGAACCAATGCAAGCCCACAAATAACCCCTGCAAATCCCAATGAATCACTGCAAACCCCCCAAAGAGCCCCTGCAGACCCCAAATAGCCACTGCAAACCCCCAAACAGCCACTAAAAACCCAAATGAATCACTGCAGGCCCCAATGAACCAATGCAAGCCCACAAATAACCCCTGCAAATCCCAATGAATCACTGCAAACCCCCCAAAGAGCCCCTGCAGACCCCAAATAGCCACTGCAAACCCCCAAACAGCCACTAAAAACCCAAATGAATCACTGCAGGCCCCAATGAACCAATGCAAACACACAAATAACCCCTGTAAACCCAAATGAGTCACTGCAAACCCCCCAAAGAGCCCTTGCAGCCCCCCAAACAGCCACTAAACCCCCAAATGAATCACTGCAAACCCCCAATGAATCACTGCAAACCCCCAATGAATCACTGCAAACCCCCCAATAGCCCCTGCAGCCCCCTCAGACCCAGCACCCCTGCCTGCAGGGAGGTGCAATGAGCCTTTATCAGTTTTCCTGCCAGCAGAAGGGCAGCTCCAGGGAGGGCTCTCTGCCTGTGTCCTCCTTATCACCACAGCCAGAATTACATTTTTCTCTCTGGATTTCCAGAGCCAGGTGCTGGTATATTTATATTTCTGTGTAATTTGAAGAACTTTAGCTGTGGATCCCATTCCTCCAAAGCCTATCTGCTGCAATTCATCCTTCAGGAGAAAACCAGAGCTGTGAATTGCAGGATGTCTTGAAAGCTCAGTCAATTCTCCTGGCCAGAGACAAAGCTGAGGGTCATTGTTCATGGTCTCTATCATTGTTCCTGCTCTGTAATTAATTAACAAAAGAGCCTAAAGTCAGGGCTGATAGAAGCCACTTGAAAAATCTTTTATTTTGCTGGGTTCCATCCTTTTCATTTATCCTCTCTACCACAAAGATTTGATTCATGCTCCTGTGTTTTTATGGCCATGACTTTCATTGTTGTTAAACAGTCTTAATCTTCCCTGCCATAATTGGGCCTCGTGCTTGCTCAGTGTTGGAGCAGCTTATAATTAGTGTAGATTAGCTCAGAGGTGAGGGGGATTATTTGTTACCTCTTCTCTTAGCTTGTAATCCCCAGTAAATAAATAACACAAACGAGCTGAGTGTTCCCAGCACTGCTGCCCACATTTATTTAGCTGAGTGGCTGCTGCTGAGCTTTAATTAGAGCTTTCAAATCAAACATCTTTAAAGAAAAAAAAAAAAAAGATGTCAAGCAAAGTTATCCAAAGCTGGAATTCCTGGGAAAGCAAAGGTGGGGAAGGAGGGAAGCTCTGCTGGGAATTACATCCAGGGAATCCCTCAGGCTGTCAGCACAGAAATGGTTTTGCAGGAATGTCTGGAGTTGCATTTGGAAGGGAAGGGAGGATCAGGTGAAACAATAATAAGATTTAAGGCAATCATGTCATGAATGAAAAATGAGGAATTTTGCTGGCTGGAAATGGTCACTTTATTGCTGTCACCTCCATTCTGAAGATTTTATAAAACATTTGTTATTTTTACCACCCTCTGTGGGGGCTGAAAGCCAGGAAATACCTGAGCAGCAAAGAGCAGGGAGGAGAAGCCAACCTGAGGAATTTGTATTCCCATTCATCTCCTTCAAATGTGACAACACTTCTTTCTTTTCAGCAGACAAATGTGTTAGCTCTTGTCCTGGGGATGAAAACGACGATCTGAGCATCAAAACTAAGAGAAATAAGTAAGTCCTGAAGTTTATTTCTCTGCATTTAGCAGAGGGAAGGGTTGGTACCAAGCAGGGCCATGTAAAAGCAGTTTTTGTTCTGTGGGTAAGTGATGGGAGCCACTCTCCAGGAGTGCCACTCTCCAGGAGTGCCACTCTCCAGGAGTGCCATCCTCAGGGCCAGGGCTCTCTGTAGCCTCTGCTTCCCACCCATTTCTGCCTGCAGAACCCTCCCTTGATGGAATGCTTGCACACCAGGCTGCAGGGTCATCCCAGAGGCCCTGGCTGAAGGTTTTCCCTCACTGGGATGGAGCAGCTTTCCCTGCCCCTGGCTCTGCAGCCCCAGCTGCTGCTGTCACCCTTTGTCACCACCTCTGCTCCTCCTGCTCCCCAGGCCAGGCTGGGGAAGCCACCCCCAGGTGTGCCCACTTCCAGGGCCACCCCCAGGTGTGCCCACTTCATTTCCAGAGGCATCCCCAGGTGTGCCCACTTCACTTCCAGAGGCATCCCCAGGTGTGCCCACTTCCAGAGGCATCCCCAGGTGTGCCCACTTCACTTCCAGAGGCATCCCCAGGTGTGCCCACTTCACTTCCAGGGCCTTCCCCAGGTGTGCCCACTTCCCTTCCAGAGGCATCCCCAGGTGTGCCCACTTCCAGAGGCATCCCCAGGTGTGCCCACTTCACTTCCAGNTGCCTGCAGGGAGGTGCAATGAGCCTTTATCAGTTTTCCTGCCAGCAGAAGGGCAGCTCCAGGGAGGGCTCTCTGCCTGTGTCCTCCTTATCACCACAGCCAGAATTACATTTTTCTCTCTGGATTTCCAGAGCCAGGTGCTGGTATATTTATATTTCTGTGTAATTTGAAGAACTTTAGCTGTGGATCCCATTCCTCCAAAGCCTATCTGCTGCAATTCATCCTTCAGGAGAAAACCAGAGCTGTGAATTGCAGGATGTCTTGAAAGCTCAGTCAATTCTCCTGGCCAGAGACAAAGCTGAGGGTCATTGTTCATGGTCTCTATCATTGTTCCTGCTCTGTAATTAATTAACAAAAGAGCCTAAAGTCAGGGCTGATAGAAGCCACTTGAAAAATCTTTTATTTTGCTGGGTTCCATCCTTTTCATTTATCCTCTCTACCACAAAGATTTGATTCATGCTCCTGTGTTTTTATGGCCATGACTTTCATTGTTGTTAAACAGTCTTAATCTTCCCTGCCATAATTGGGCCTCGTGCTTGCTCAGTGTTGGAGCAGCTTATAATTAGTGTAGATTAGCTCAGAGGTGAGGGGGATTATTTGTTACCTCTTCTCTTAGCTTGTAATCCCCAGTAAATAAATAACACAAACGAGCTGAGTGTTCCCAGCACTGCTGCCCACATTTATTTAGCTGAGTGGCTGCTGCTGAGCTTTAATTAGAGCTTTCAAATCAAACATCTTTAAAGAAAAAAAAAAAAAAGATGTCAAGCAAAGTTATCCAAAGCTGGAATTCCTGGGAAAGCAAAGGTGGGGAAGGAGGGAAGCTCTGCTGGGAATTACATCCAGGGAATCCCTCAGGCTGTCAGCACAGAAATGGTTTTGCAGGAATGTCTGGAGTTGCATTTGGAAGGGAAGGGAGGATCAGGTGAAACAATAATAAGATTTAAGGCAATCATGTCATGAATGAAAAATGAGGAATTTTGCTGGCTGGAAATGGTCACTTTATTGCTGTCACCTCCATTCTGAAGATTTTATAAAACATTTGTTATTTTTACCACCCTCTGTGGGGGCTGAAAGCCAGGAAATACCTGAGCAGCAAAGAGCAGGGAGGAGAAGCCAACCTGAGGAATTTGTATTCCCATTCATCTCCTTCAAATGTGACAACACTTCTTTCTTTTCAGCAGACAAATGTGTTAGCTCTTGTCCTGGGGATGAAAACGACGATCTGAGCATCAAAACTAAGAGAAATAAGTAAGTCCTGAAGTTTATTTCTCTGCATTTAGCAGAGGGAAGGGTTGGTACCAAGCAGGGCCATGTAAAAGCAGTTTTTGTTCTGTGGGTAAGTGATGGGAGCCACTCTCCAGGAGTGCCACTCTCCAGGAGTGCCACTCTCCAGGAGTGCCATCCTCAGGGCCAGGGCTCTCTGTAGCCTCTGCTTCCCACCCATTTCTGCCTGCAGAACCCTCCCTTGATGGAATGCTTGCACACCAGGCTGCAGGGTCAACCCAGAGGCCCTGGCTGAAGGTTTTCCCTCACTGGGATGGAGCAGCTTTCCCTGCCCCTGGCTCTGCAGCCCCAGCTGCTGCTGTCACCCTTTGTCACCACCTCTGCTCCTCCTGCTCCCCAGGCCAGGCTGGGGAAGCCACCCCCAGGTGTGCCCACTTCCAGAGGCATCCCCAGGTGTGCCCACTTCACTTCCAGAGGCATCCCCAGGTGTGCCCACTTCACTTCCAGGGCCTTCCCCAGGTGTGCCCACTTCCCTTCCAGAGGCATCCCCAGGTGTGCCCACTTCCAGAGGCATCCCCAGGTGTGCCCACTTCACTTCCAGGGCCCTCCCCAGGTGTGCCCACTTCCAGAGGCATCCCAGGGGTCCCTGGATGGGCAGGATTTGGGGTGGGATTATTGCAGATGTGGCAGGAGCAGGATTTGGGGTGGGATTATTGCAAATGTGGGATTATTGCAGATGTGCTGCAGGGCACCCCACACCTGAACAGGGGTTCCCAAATTTGGTGAGAGTGTGAACTTCAGCCCTGAACTTACAGGGAAAAAGAAGCAGAAACTTCCCTGCTCCTCTCACCATAACTGCCAGGACAAAGGCACTGCTTGATCCTGATTCCTAAGGAATAACCTCAAGGTTATTTCCATTGAGCACCAAGCCAAAAACTCTTCTCAGATCATTGGACACTTAGAGAGATTCTGGGGGTATTTTGGGGGTGTCTGAGCAGGTGTAAGGAACCTCCCTGCATGGCTTTCATTCTTTTGTTTTGTCCAGTTTGTTATTATTTTATTATGTTTGTCCAGTAATATTATATTTGTCCAGTCTGCTTTTATTAAAACCTTTTTGCTTGTTCCAAACACCTCCCATCAGCCATCTCACTCATTATTCCTAAGCCATTTCTGAGAGGCTGCAGGTAACCCTCAGAGCTTGAAGCACCTTTGTGGGGCTGAAAGCACCCTGGCCTCACACAGGAATTCATCACAGATGTGCTGAATTGAGGCTTTTATCGAAACTTTATTTTATTTTTGAATGAAAATATTGATTTTTAAATGTGTTTTTTATTGAATTGAAAACTTTATTGTATTTTTTTTTTTTTGCATGAATAAAAGACCCCTTTAAGCCCCCCCTCCTTGGCAAGGCTGTAGGAAGCTGTCCCTTTGGTGCACCCTGAATTTGGGTGTCAGATGCCTCTGGTGGCCCTGGGGGACCCTCCTGGCCCAGCAGGAGCTGCTGCAGCTGCCACAGCCCCAGCTTTGGTCCCAGCTGTGAGCACCCAGCAGCTCCAGGCCACCATAACTCTGCCAATTACGGCAGAACCCCGTTAATTGGTGTTGAATTATTGGGAATTGCAGAGCCCCTGCAGGGTGCTGGTGTGTGGGCCATGTCCCAGCAGCCTGGCAGGGTTTGGGGCTGGCCCCACTGGGCACAGCCCTGGGCTCTCTGCCAGGCTTGGGCTTTCCTGGGCAGCTCCAGAGGGAGGTGGGGCTTTGCTGCCTGGATCATCTGGGCATTCATTCTCCCTGGGAGTCCCAAAGGCTGCAGCTGAGTCTCCAGACTGCAGGGATCCTGCAGAGAAGGTGAAGCTGCAGTTCTGGGGTTATTTCTCTCTTTTTAATGCCTTTTGTCACCCTGCAGAAGGAACAATTGTGAGGTAACATTGTCCATATCCGTGTCACGTTGTCCTGGCGTGCCCCAGGGAGGATGGAAAGCACAGAGAGGATCAAACCCTGGGCACTGCTGGAGGTTCTGGAGTTGCTGACCCCTTTGTTGCCCTGTACAGGACCGAGGAGCACCAGGCTGCTGAGGAGGAGCAGGGAGGGGAGGAAGGCTCTGCCAGCCGGGCCTCCCCGCCCCTGGAGGAGAGGATCACCCACTTCAGGGACATGCTGCTGGAGAGGGGGGTGAGGAAAGCCCTTCCCAGGGCACAGCTGGCACCTGGAGCCAGCCCTGCCTGCCTGGCCCTCTGCCCTGGCCTTGGGGACACTGCTGGTGGCCACTGCCCCGGGGGAACTGGGAGCCCTTTCCAGAGAAATTCCCAGGGATATCCAGGGGCTCTTCCAGCAGGGCATGGGGCAGTGGGCACAGCCATCCCAGGAAGCCCAAAGGGCAGGGGATGTGTCCTGGGCAGCCCCTGGCACCTCAGGATTGTCCTGGTGAGCTCCTGAGTGTCCATCACCAACAGCTCCGGGGCTCCCAGCACTGCGGAGCCAATTTCACTTACTGGCCATCCAAAATCATGGGATCACGAGTGGCTTGGGTTGGAGGGACCCCAAATCCCCCCCAGTGCCACCCCTGCCATGCCAGGGACCCCAAATCCCCCCCAGTGCCACCCCTGCCATGGCAGGGACACCTCCCACTGTCCCAGGCTGTCCCCAATGTCCAGCCTGGCCTTGGGCACTGCCAGGGATCCAGGGACAGCCACAGCTGCTCTGGGAATTCCATCCCAGGGAACAATTCCTGCCCAAATCCCAGCCAGCCCTGCCCTGTGGCAGTCTAAAGCCATTAATTCTTGCCCAGATCCTTGGGATGGGAAGTTCTGGAGCTGGTTCCAGCTGTGCTGAGCTGCAGGAGCAGGGAATGCTCCAGGTTTGGGCTCAGTGGGGACGGGGAGGTGGGAAAGGAGCAGTGGGTGCAGATTTTCTGCCTCTCCCCTCCCTGCCACGTGTGTCCCATAAAGGAAATGTCATTCCTGGAGGAAATACAGCCCAAGGTGGCTGTTGTCAGGCACTAAAGCCTGGAAAATTTATCCCAGCAATCAGCAGGCTTTAAAAGGGGGATAATTAGAGCTTCAGCAGCTTAGCAGTGAATTATCCCCACGCCAGAGCTGCTTTATTAATACAGCTTGTTATTTATGCTGCAGAAGGGCCATAAAGGAGCCCTGGGTGAGGACTTTGCTGGAAGATTGGAGCTCAGGGGGCAATAAGTCAATGTCTGGGAGGATTAGGGGTGCTCTGGAACAGCATCCTCAGGTGTTGCCATCTCAGATTTGCTCCTAAACTGAAGAAATCTGGGAAATTGCACGTTTGGATTTGCTAATGTGTAAAAATGGGGAGAGAAGAGGTCACTTTGCTTTTGCCCTGAACATTTTTGAGCTGCCCAGCTCAGCAGCAGCTGCTTGGCATGGCTGAAGCACAGGGAGACCATCAGTGCCATTTAAATCTGATTATTTAGTGGCCATCCCCTGCCCTTTCCTTCTGAGGGAGCTGCTGGATGCAATCACAGAGAGCTCCAAGCAGATGGAGTTTGCCAGCGGAGTTCTGCAGCTTCCTACAGAAATTATGTCAACAGAAGAATATTTATTGTAACATTTTAAAAATAGAGGGGCTTTGGGAGAGCTCCAAGACACAGGCACTCTTTATTCTGGAGGCTGGGCTGAGTTTTCCTGAGTTAAAATGTAATCTGGGTATTCTTCTGAAAGTTTCAAAGTTTCCACAAAAATTCTAAGAGGAAGAGGAAAATTTAAGGTCCTTCCTGGCTCCCTCTCCCACCCAGCATCAAAATATCCATGTTGCATTTCCAGGAAAGCCTTCTCCCTGCTGGGCTGCTCCCAGGATTTCTGGAAGGATTCCTTGGGGTGTTTTTTTTTCTCAGGGTTTTCCCTTCTTAATCCCAGGGAGAGAGGGGGATTTGTGTGTGTGAGTGTAACTGGAATTAAATCAGAAGCAGCAGGTTATTTTAGGTGATGCGTGCCAAACGTGCAATGCCATAATTGCTGAGCACCAAATCATCAGCTGGAATGATTATGTGATGAATTAGGCTGAGCTTAATTAGCTTTGAGCTCAGAGAGGTGTCCAGGAGGGTGTCAAAGACACCAGGAAAAGAGAATTCCTGGGGCTGGAAACCCCAGAGCTCAGAACAAGGGGGGCACAGGGAGGGGACCTCGGGCTGTGGGAAGGGGATCCTGGGGGGACATGGCCTCAAAACCCCAAAACAGCCTGAGCTTTGGAATTTCCAATGGCCTCAGATCCCCAAAAACAGCCTGAGCTTTGGAATTTCCAATGGCCTCAAAACCCCAAAACAGCCTGAGCTTTGGATTTTCCAATGGCCTCAAAACCCCAAAACAGCCTGAGCTTTGGAATTTCCAGTGGCCTCAGATCCCAAAACCAGCCTGAGCTTTGGATTTTCCAATGGCCTCAGATCCCCAAAGGCATTTGGGGAATTTTGGATTTTCCAATGGCCTCAGATCCCAAAACCAGCCTTAGCTTTGGATTTTCCAACCTCAAACCTCTCTGAGAGGAAAACGAGTCCACTTAAAGCCACTTTGCTTCATCAGAGCTTTCCTGCTGGAGTGTTAATTACTGCTTAATTATACTTCACATCCTTGTTTTTTTAAGTGAATTCACTCCATTGTAATTAGTTGGAGTGATGAGAATATTTTATTTCCTTTAGATTTTTCCATGGCAAACAAATTACCAAGGATGTTTAGAAGGCTCTGAAATATGGGAATTGTCCCTGCCTGGGCAGGGGATGGATCTGGGTGGTCTTTGGGATCCCTTCCAACCCAAAGTGCTCCATGATTCTGATGCCTTGGGAAGGCTGGCCTGGAACAGAGACTGGGCAGGGCTGGAAAATAAAGCAGGGATTTATTGAAGGCCTTTAAGGTGCAACTTGGGCAGGACAGGGCATGGCCAGGGCTACAAACAAGGTGGACCCAAAATGGACCCAAAATGGTCACAAAATGGACAAACAATCACAAGTTCTCCCATTTTTATAAGTTTTGGTCCATTTGCACCTTGGGGTTGAATTGTCCCATTCCAGCTCCAGGTTCTGCAGTCCCATCCTTCTTGTTCCTCCCTCCAGCCTCCCTTGTTTGTGCTTTGGGGCTGGGAGTTGTCCTTGGAGTGCAGCAGGAACAGGATTTGTTTTGTGTCCCTGCTGTGTGCAGAGCTGAGTGACCCTGACTGTGAGCNGGCACCACAAGCTGGGATACAGCAAAGAGAAAACTCCAGGCACCACAGAGCTGGGATACAGCAAAGGGAAAACTCCAGGCACCACTTCCATGAGTCCCTGAGGCTGGGAGCAGCCCTGCAGGGTGTGACATTCCCACCCCAGTGCTGTGGGAAGGTGGTGCTTTGAGGATGTTCCCTGCCAGCTCTCCCTGTGTGCCTCAGCTGGGTCCCAATCCCAGCTCTGGGGGTACAATTGTCCCTTTGGTGGGAATTGCTGCACAACCAGCCCCACACCCTGGCACTCCCTGCCTGCTGCCCAACCAGCCCCACACCCTGGCACTCCCAGCCCCACACCCTGGCACTCCCAGCCCCACACCCTGGCACTCCCAGCCCCACACCCTGGCACTCCCAGCCCCACACCCTGGCACTCCCAGCCCCACACCCTGGCACTCCCTGCCCCACACCCTGGCACTCCCTGCCCCACACCCTGGCACTCCCTGCCTGCTGCAGGTTCCTCCCCCACGGACGGGGAGCCAGCCTCTCCCATTGTCCCAGATCACTCCTGGCTGTGTGGGCACCACCACCAGAGCTGTGCCAGGGACCCCAACCCCCTGCAGCCCCCCAGGAGCCCTGCCCAGGCCCCTGAGCCCCCTGAAGCTCTGGGGCCCTGAGCTGCCCCCCTGTGCCCGCAGGTGTCGGCGTTCTCCACGTGGGAGAAGGAGCTGCACAAGATGGTCTTCGACCCGCGCTACCTCCTGCTCAACCCCGAGGAGAGGAGGCAGGTGAGCCCCGGGCTTTCTCTGCCAGGCCTGGGTGTTTCCAGCCCCACACAGCTGCACCAGGCTCTGAGGGATGCCAGCAGCCTCCCAGAAATGGTTTGGGGGTAATTACCGAAGGTGGGTGGTTGGAGGAGTTTGGAAAAGCATAAATGGTTTTAATTGAAGTGGAAATCATCAGCTTTACAGAACAGAAGGGGAAAAGCTGTGCACGGTGCAGGGAGGTTCCTTACACCTGCTAAGACACCCCAAAAGTGCTCTGAGAATCTCTGTGCTCCCTCTTGTTGTAGAACACAAAATAAAGGTGCCTGACTCCAAAGGCAGGAGAACATCAGAGGCTTTATTTACAATTCCTGCAGCCTTTTGATAACATGCTGTGCTACAAAGGCACATTATTGGTGCATGGCATTGACACCTCTGTGCATGGGTTAAGGAGCAGAAACAGCACCTGGGAGAGAGGGATTGTTTGGAAAAAAAATTAATATTTACTTAGAAATGTTATGAGTTATTTACAGAAATTGTCCTGGAAAGAAAATTCTCCCAAGAAATCTTCCCTTGGGAAGAAAAGCAGCCCCTGCCAGGCTGAAAACCCCTCAGACTCAGAAATATCAGGCTCATACTCTCTTAAGTTTGGAATGATCCAGGAGCAGTTTTTGGCTTGCTGCCCAACAGAAACAGCTCCAGGTCTGGATTTACAGCTCAAGGATCCAACAGGTGCCTCTGTGCTGGCACTGGGCCAGTTGTGGTGAGAAGAGCATCCAAATTTCTGGTTCTTTTTCCTTAGAAATTCAAGGATAAAGCTTCAGCTCTTTGCTATTATGGGAACACGTGTTTATTTGGGGGTGCACTGCAGCAGTGAGTGACCTGTGCCCCCAGCCCAGCCCTGGCTGTGAACACCTCCCAAATTAACCAGGACCTGGGCTTCTCCTGGCAGGAAAGAGACTTTGGGGTCAGGATTTCCCTGTGGGGCTGCCAGGTCTGGCTCTGCCCCTGGGGTGATGCCCAGCAGGCACAGGGGGGTTTGGGGCTCTGGGATGTCCCTCCCCACCCAGGATGTCCTGTGGTTCCCAGTGCTGCCTCCTTGGATGGGTTTGATCCCAGGGACAGGCTCCCCTCCCTTGGGATGCAGGAGCAGCTCCTGAGCCTGCCTGTAGGGAGGGAAATGTCCATAATTCTGCCCTGAATTATTGGGAATTGCAGAGCCCCTGCAGGGTGCTGGTGTGTGGGCCATGTCCCAGCAGCCTGGCAGGGTTTGGGGCTGGCCCCACTGGGCACAGCCCTGGGCTCTCTGCCAGGCTTGGGCTTTCCTGGGCAGCTCCAGAGGGAGGTGGGGCTTTGCTGCCTGGATCATCTGGGCATTCATTCTCCCTGGGAGTCCCAAAGGCTGCAGCTGAGTCTCCAGACTGCAGGGATCCTGCAGAGAAGGTGAAGCTGCAGTTCTGGGGTTATTTCTCTCTTTTTAATGCCTTTTGTCACCCTGCAGAAGGAATAACTTTGAATATGGAATTGTCCATTTTTTAAATAAACAGGATGAAAAATGAACTTATTCCATATTGTGCCCTGGTTCTCCAGAGAGCTTCCTGCAGGTATTTACCAGAGGACTGGGAACATACATCTTCATTTACTCCCTTTCCAATACTTCCTTTCCTAAGGAAAAAAAAAAAA
>WEIU01004661.1:126943-140314 GCA_013389925.1 Aegithalos caudatus
AAAAAAAAAATAATAAGGAAATACAGGAATGAAAATGTATGAGGAGCTGCCAGGATGGAAATTTCTGCTGAAGAGCCTGAGCAGGGAGTTTGGGATTTCTTTCAGGGCACGGGCAAGGACAACCCCTGGACCATGATGAGTCAATCAAGGCACATTTTTTGGAATGATGGAATAATTTCATTTAATTAACCCAGCCTTGGAGCAACCTGGGCCCGTGGGCCATGGCAGGGGTGGGACTGGCTGGGCTTAGGCTCCCTCCAACCCCAACCAGTCTGGGCTTAATATAAACACTGCTGGCCTTTAATTAAACACCCAATTAGAGCCAGGACAGAGGGCAGTCCCTGGAGGGGATGGAATAAAAGCTCCTGGAGGTGTGGGGAGGGCAGAGGGGCCCTGCAGGGATGCAGAGCCCCCAAAGGCTTTGTCAGGAACTCCTGTGCTGTGCCCCTTCCTTTGCAGATCTTCGAGCAGTTTGTCAAGACCCGGGTCAGGGAGGAGTACAAGGAGAGGAAGAACAAGTTGCTGTTGGCCAAGGAAGAGTTCAAGAAGCTTCTGGAAGAATCCAAGTTATCCCCAAGGTGGGCATTGCCTTAGGAAGGGTTGAGAAGCCTGGCTTTGTCATTTATGCTGAGCTTTTCCTAACAGGTGGAAGATCCCCGTTCCAATGCTGGGATGGCATTTCTGCCCGTGGCATTTCCAGCTTTTTGTTGTGTTCCTGGGAGAGGAAATATTCCATTTCTCTCTCTCCACCTCTCCCTCTCTCCGTCCCTTCCCCTCTCCCTGTTTCCCTCAGAATGTGCAGCACTTTGCACAGCACATTCATTTTCTGCTCCTGTATATGCTGTGATTATAGAGCCCACATTACTTATGGAAAATCAGCACTGCAGTGTTGGGGCTCATCTGTATTACACATGCAGGGGTAATTACTCAGAAATTGTATTTAGTCTTGGCGTTTGGTGGAAGGGAAATATAATTTCACCAAGTTCCTGTTAATGCCACACCAATAAATTCATGGAATGTGTCCCTGCCCGTGGCAGGGGGTTGGAAGAAGATGAGCTGTGAGGTCTCTCCCAACCCAAACCCTTCTGTGACTCCGTAATTCCGTGATTAAATTAAAATACGGCGTGCAAGGCACAATTCGTGTTTTACTTTGTTTTTCAAGTGACACCTCCAGACTCACACAGTGGCAGTGCTTAGGGCAGTGCTTTCTCATTTGGAAAATCCATGAAAATAAGGGGGGTTGTGTTACAAATGTTGTTAAATTGCTGGAACAAAGAAATGACTGTTTTCTCTGATGAAATATGCAGGCAATTATTCAGCATGACCTGTGTGGGCACAGGGATCCAAACAGCACGTGGGGCTGTAATAATTGTAATTACAGGAAACATTTTACAACAACATTGGGAGTATTCTGGGCCCACGTCCCAGGCAAACTCTGCTTCCAGCACTGATATTCCCAAGGGAAAAGCTGTGCTGGCCCTGAGGCCAGGAGCATTTCACCCCTGAAGGCTCTGGGGAGCTGAGCACCGAGGATGCTCCTTTCCCTGCCTTGATTTAGGCACACGGTGAGAGAAATAAATCCCAAATATTTCCAATAAAAAGCCAAGAGTCACCTTGGGGGAAGGAGCTGGGCACGCAGCCTGAAAGGCAATGAAGGTAGAAAACCCTGCTGGAGGAGTGCTCGCCTTGGAAATACAAAATCTGCAGGGGTTCACATCAAAGCCCCCTGCCCCTGGTCGTGCAGGGTGTGTTAATGGTTCAGCAGCTCCTGCCAAGCACCAGGTTAATGGTCCAGCATCTCCTGGCAGGCACTGATCCATTCCCAAACCCCAGGGGTAACCCTTGCTCGCTGCAGCTGCTCCCGCTGCCCCGCGCCCTAGGGTGGGGCCCCCCTCGGCCCAGATCTCCCACCCTGCTCCTGCCAAACCTTCCCAGATCCCTCGATCTGTGGTGTGGGTGCAGGCCCTGGGGGGGCTTGGCACAGCCCCAGCTCCCCCTTTGCCTCCTTCTCCCCAGGACCACCTTCAAGGAGTTTGCGGAGAAGCACGGCCGGGACCAGCGCTTCCGCCTCGTCCAGAAGAAGAAGGACCAGGAGCACTTCTTCAACCAGTTCATCCTGATCCTCAAGAAGAGGGACAAAGAAAACAGGCTAAGGCTACGGAAGATGAGATAAGAGCAGCTGGAGCTGGCAGCCAGGACCCGTGCCCAGGGAAGGGGGAAACGCTCGGGGCCCGGCGGCAGCGCCGGGAGTGGGAGATGCCCGGGACAACGGCCTCTGAAGGGAGATGGTGCAGCAGCCACTGGCTTGGGAAGGCTGTCCTGCAGCAATGGGAAGGATATTTTGTTCTCAAGGAATTAATGTTTCATATTGAAGCTCTCTTTTGTACAACATCCCGAGTTCGATGCGTTTCTAATTGCCATGATGTGTTCGATCCCTTAATTGTTTTAATTATGCAAATTACTTGTAATAGACACAAGTTACGACTCCGACGCAGATTTATAATTAAGCAGAAGCAGATGCCATCCAGAGCCAACCTCGAGGCGTTTCCATCATTTAGGGGGAATTATCTCCAGCAATCTTTTGGCAGCTCTGCATTTCCGCCGAGCGTGTGGGGTCTGGTGGCCTGCAGGACCCGCTCCCGCTGCTCATCCGTCTCTGTCCAGTCCTCTGAGTAGTAGTAATCAGCTATTCATTGTTATCTTGGTGAAGAGTGTGAAAATCTTGGCACACGTTCCATAGGAGAGCTCCCTGACCCAGAGCTCCCCGTGGCCAGGGTCCCCCCAGCCCCAGTTCTGTGGTGAAGCCATCCCCGTCGGATTTGGGTTCCGTTCCTGTGTGTGAAGAGTCTGCATGAGATTTTTCTCACCCTATTTGTATAAATAAATATTTAACTTTTGTAATGAAGAAGCATTTCAGGCCTGTTCTCAGGGGCGAAACTTTCTGAAGTGGTTTTTATTTGTTGTTGGTTTTTTTGGGGTTTTTTTGCCCAGAACTGAAGTGGAAAATGGTGTCAGGGAGGGGGTGGGGGTTGTTGGGGTGTCTGTGCAGGGCCAGGGCTGGCACTGGATCCTCGTGGGTCCTTTCCAGCTCAGGATACTCTGGGATTGCAGGAAACAATGGGGAAAAGGACACAGGGCTGGTGATTTTCAGTGGAGAGATGGAAAAGCAGAGGGGGCTCCTGCCAGTCAGGATTTGTGTGCAAATTCCAGTGAGATCCATCAGAAATCTGAGGATATTGGGAACCAAAGAGTCACTCTGGCTACACAGGTGGGATATTGGGAACCAAAGAGTCACTCTGGCTACACAGGTGGGATGTTGGGAACCAAAGAGTCACTCTGGCTACACAGGTGGGATGTGGTGGCTGGGAGAGCCTTGGGCCATCTCTGCCTTTGTGCTGTTCCAAAGATGCTCTGACTGTAATTTTTTTTTTCCTCAGGAGACCTAAATTTTAAATTATTGCTCCTTAAATCCATGGATTTCTCTTTGCTTGGAGTGGGGGGGATACTTTCCCTAACTCACAGTAATTTTTATTTAGGTGTGTGCTGGGTATTTTTATCATCAAGGAGACAAAGGAACTTTCTGCTGCCTTGGAAAAATGAGCTGGGAATAACTCAGAGTTCCAGAAGGAGGGGGAATGGCTTCCAGTGCCAGAGGGCAGCATTAGTGGGATTTTGGGAAGGAATTTCTGGCTTTGGGGATGGGGAGGGACAAGGGAAAGGGCTGATCCAGGCCTTGCCACGTGTCCCAGGTGTGTCACAGGCCACGTCCAGGTGCTGCTGTCCCTGCTGGAGTCTCCAGTGCTCCGTGGTGTCACAGCTCTCAGGGATCTCCTGGATGTGCTCCTGCCCAGGTAAGTGCCCTGGAGCTTTGGGATATCTGTGTTTTTTTCAGTTTTCAAGGTGGAAAAACATTGCAAGGAGTTTTTAATATTTTTGTTTGTTTTTAATGGATTTTTAATGGGTTTTAATGGTTCTTAATGGTTTTCAGTTGAACCAAGAGCAGTGAGAGACAGCCCTGAACCCTCCCCAAATCCAGGCCAGGACATGGAAATCAGCTCCATTTGGAGCTGGTTGGATCCCTGGGGAGGAGAATGAGCCCAGATGGAGCTCAGGGTTTGCCTCCTCCAGGACAAGGCACTGGAAATTAGGGAAGCTGTAATTAAAAGCTAAATTGAGGCTGCCCGGGGCTCGAGCTTGTTCCTTTTGGCTTCAGGTGCCAATAAAATGTAATGTGACTTTGCTGGGGTAATGTGAGGAGCAATTTGTGTGCTGACATCCCTGGCTGGGTGATATTGGTCTGAACCCAAGACAAATTGGAGGAAAAATCAGAGGTGATAAGGTTGTGTGGCTTTTCTTTATTTAGGTAAAAGGCAAAGTCCTTAGGGAATGAACTGAGCACAATGTGGGCAAAGTGAAGATGCACAAAAGGTGATTTTGGGAGGTCCTGGTGAGCTTGGGATGGTTTTTGTCTCTGCTTTTCAGCCTCCCAACAAGGCTGCAGATTTTTTAGTGCTTGAGCAAGAGTTAAAGCCATTTTGGTTCTCTTTTTGAAGTACTGTGTGACTTTTTAAAAAATTAATTCTTCATGTTTTGATTTCCTTGCCTGGGTTTACTTTGGCCAACACTGCTTTCATCCCACTGCCCTGGGAGCAGTTTCCCTGTTCCCTGCTCATTGTGGGAGAGCTCATCCTGAGCAGGAATGAAGGGAAGTCAGAGGAATGAGAACAAATGATGGCAAAGCTCCCAGGAGACTCCGAATTTGCCCTCCTGCATTCACAGCCAGATCTTTGGGTCTGTTCTGTGAGCAATTTCCCCTGCTGGCTGCTCCCAGTGCCAATGGAATATCCCTGCTCCGAGCTGCCCTGCCAGGGCTGTTGGCTCTGGGAGCTGCTGCCTCTCCCTGGCCCTGCCCACTGGATTCACTTTCCTTGGAGCTCTCCTGGCTCCAGACACTTTTCTCCCTGGGTTTCTTCCACTTGCTTGTCTAGAGGTTGCTGTGTTTGAGGCCTCCACACTGGGAAGGGAAACTGGGAGAAACTGGGAATGCAGGAATGATGTTTTTCCTTGGAAAGGGGATGGAGTTTTCCCCTTTCTGCAGAGAGAGACCTCGGAGCCTTTCAGGAGTTTGGGAGAAGTTCCTCTCAGGCAGTGAACTGGGCTCAGCCCTGACTGGAAGCTTCATATTTGTCAAAATTGCTCCAAATTGAACTTTTTTCCCCTCCTCTGCTGTTGAGGGAGGGGGAGCCCACAGCTGCTTTTTGGTCCATTGTATTTCCTAATCCAGGTGCTCAGCAGGGTTTGGCTTTGGCTGAGAATCAAAGCTTTCATTTTTGTTCATTTTTGTACAGAGCTGATCCTGTCCTCACCCTCAGTGCACACCACAACCCCATCCCCTCTCCTTCTCCAATAGAAGGGAATCATTTGCCAATACTTAACTCTGAGGGTAATTTTCAAGGTAAATCATTGAATGGTCTGGCTTGGAAGGGACCTTAAAGATCATCCCCATTCCCCCCAGTTGCTGATCATTTTGGAGTTAGCTGCTGGAAAAATGAAGGGTTTGATTAAAAAAAGGCAAAGAAATCTTTCCCAAATCACTGAGCATTCTCTGAACACTCCTCTTCTTTCTCAGCTTGTTATTTCTTTAGAGAGCTGGAAGAAAACCCTGTCCTTGGAAATTCTCCTGCTGGTTTGAGGTGCACATTTCAAGGACACTGGGGTCTCCAGTTCTTCTGGGAACTCTCTGAGCTGGAAGGACTCTCTGAAACCTTTCCAGATGAATTTTTTTTTCCACTTTTATCTGTTGGAATCAGTTTGGCCATGGTTGGGTTTGAGCTGATGACACCAGCTGGGGATTAACCAGCAAAATTCCCAGAAGTGGGACCAAATTGTGGCTGCCCCTGGATCCCTGGAAGTGTCCAAGGAGCAGCCTGGGACAGGGAAGGTGTCCCTGGCATGGCAGGGGTGGCACTGGGTGGGATTTGAGCTCCCCACAACCCAGACCAGTCAGTTCTTACATCAGGCTTTACCCCAGGAAACAACATATCTTTTTTTAATATATTTCTCCTTTTTTCTCCTTTGAAGAGAAAAGCCTTTGCCTGGAATCACAGCAAAGCTGTGCTTCTGCTTGGAACAGGCACTGCCTGCAAAACAAGAACACATTTAACTTTAAAGAGCATTTTTAATAAAGACCTTCTCCATCTGAGGGGCTGTGATTGTAGGCACGGTAGGCTGAGACTTTCAAGGCCCGTGTTTTGTTTGTATTAAAAATAATTTTCCCCTCAGATGTGATGTTTTTTTCCTCCTAAAAGAATAAAATATTGATTTAATAATTCAGACACAGTCAGCTGCAGGTTGATGTGTCTGCACTTCTGCACAGATTTCACAAATTGCAGCCCTGTGTTTTTATGGTTTTATTGTGGAAGAAAAACTCCTGTATTCCCCAAAATATCCAGCACAGCTGAGATGTTACAAACACAGGGAGAATCCCAGAGTGGGCAGGGGCACAGAGAGGAGAGGGAGCAGTGCCCATCCTTGGGGCTGGCAGCATCAGGGAATCTCCAATGTGGTGATTTTGTAGCAGCAGACAAGGTGAGGAGCATTCCAGCTCTCAGGAACACTGGGGAACACGAGGCTGCCCCTTCCCGAAGCTGCCCCTTCCCGAGGCTGCCCCTTCCCGAGGCTGCCCATTCCCGAGGCTGCCCCTTCCCGAGCTCACCTCTTCCTCCCAGGGCTCCTTTCCCAGGTGTGTGTTTAGCAGCTTCTCCAGCAACGCCAGCTGCATCCTAAGGACCAGGGAAAGGCTCAGCATTCCTTGGCTGGGACTTGTGGGACCAGCCCGGGGTGGGGCACCCAGGGCTGCACTTCCCTGTCAGCATCCCGGGGTTGCCAGGGAAACCTGCAGCTGCTTCAGCCCGAGGGAACAGCAGCGTTCCTGCTCCTGCTGCCCCTGTTCCTGCTCCTGCCCCTGCTCCTGTTCCTGCCTCTGTTCCTGCTCCTGCTGCTTATGCTGCTGCCCTGCTCCTGCTCCTGCTCCTGCTGGTGTTTCTGCTCCTGCTGCTGCTACCCTGCTCCTGCTCCAGCTCCTCTTCCTGCTCCTGTTCCTGCCCCGGCTCCTGCAGCAGCTCCCTGTGCCCCACAGCCCATCCCAAACCCATCCCCATGCAGGGAGCAGCCAGAGCCATGGGAGAACAGCTCCATGGGTTCAGAACAGCTCCATGGGTTCAGAACAGCTCTCTGGACTGAGAACAGCTCCATGGGTCCAGAACAGCTCCATGGGTTCAGAACAGCTCCATGGAACCAGAACAGCTCCATGGATTGAACACAGCTCCATGGATCCAGAACAGCTCCGTGGATTGAGCACAGCTCCATGGATTGAGCACAGCTCCATGGATCCAGAACAGCCCCACTGAGCCCAGCACTGGGCACAAACCCTGCCGGGCTGGGACCATCCTTGACTCGACTTTCCTGATCTCTTTGTATTCTGCTCCCTGGCTGTCCTTCCAAACTGCAGCTCCTGTTTTTCCACTCTAATTCCTGGACTCCATTACCCACTCTCCCCAGTGTTTCAGCCAGTTTTGGTTCATTTGCTTCACACTTATCTTTTTCAAAAGCTGTTTGTGTTTACAGTTTAACTCATTTAACTTTTGTTTTCCTGCCTGTCTCACCACCATCTCCCTCTCTCCCCACAATTATGTGTTATAGCTGATAATTTATGCTCAGGGGATTAAAACAAGGCAGATTTTGTTCCATTCCAAACCTGCCTGGCTGTTCAGCAAAGCCATCTCCTTCCAGCGCTGCTGGTGCAGCTGCTGGAGAAGCACCTGGAATTCTGCCTCCAGCCCTGGGATTTCCAGCACAGGAGGGACCTGGAGCTGCTGGAGAGAATCCAGAGCAGGCACTGAATGATCTGAGCATGGAGCAGCTCTGCTGGGAGGAAAGGCTGGGAGAGCTGGGAATGTTCAGCCTGGAAAAGGGAAAGCTTTGGGGTGACCTCACTGTGTCCTTCCAGTGCCTGAAGGAGGAAAGAGGGAGAGAGCCAATTTACAAGGGATGGGGTGACAGGACAGGGGGGAATGGCTTCAAAGTGAAAATGGGGAGATTTGGATGGGATCTGGGGCAGGAATTGTTCCCTGGCAGGGTGGGCAGGCCTGGCACAGGGTGCCCAGAGCAGCTGTGGCTGCCCCTGGATCCCTGGCAGTGCCCAAGGCCAGGCTGGACATTGGGGACAGCCTGGGACAGTGGGAGGTGTCCCTGGCATGGCAGGGGTGGCACTGGGGGGATTTGGGGTCCCTGGCATGGCAGGGGTGGCACTGGGGGGGATTTGGGGTGGCTCTGGGTGGCCAAATTTCATTTGCCTTGTGCCTCCCCTGTCCTGCACGAGCTGGGAAGTCGCCCTCAGCATCCTCTGCTTTGGCATTGAACATCCCCAGCCAGGAGCCCAGCAGGGACTGGGAGTGTCCTGGAGCAGCTTTGGAATGGTCCCAGGGGTGCTCAGGGGATCACAGACCCCCCCGGAGCTCTCCTGCCTGCACAGAACAAAAAGTAGCTTAAATGGCAGCTTGTGAAAGGCCTCGCTCGTTAAATGGGTTTATTATTTCCTGAGCTCTGGTTAATCACCCTCTTAGAGCCTCTGTTTGCTAATTGAATGCTTCCCCTTCCATCAGGAGCTGAGGGGAGCAGGAGCTGCTGGAAATGTTGATTATTCACAGGGATAAGGACACTGGGCTGCTTAATGGAGCTGGGAAATGAGAGATTTCTGTGCCCTGCATCAGCCCCGGCTCTGCTGTCCCTGTGTGGGGGCACCTCCTGCCCTGGTTGGACACCAAATAAAGGTGCCTGACTCCAGGTCAAAGGCAGGAGAGCATCAGAAGCTTTATTTACAATTCCTGCAATTCTCTCATGTCCAACAGCAACAATGGAGTGTGCTCCATGCCAGAAATGGAGCTTTTCTCTGGGCTTTGTTTCCCTTTTCTGGGGACTTTGTTTCCCTTTTCTCTGGGCTTTGTTTCCCTTTTCTGGGGACTTTGTTTCCCTTTTCTCTGGGCTTTGTTTCCCTTTCCTCTGGACTTTGTTTCCCTTTTCTGGGGACTTTGTTTCCCTTTTTTGGGGACTTTGTTTCCCTTTTCTCTGGACTTTGTTTCCCTTTTCTGGGGACTTTGTTCCCCTTTCCTCTGGACTTTGTTTCCCTTTCCTCTGGGCTTTGTTTCCCTTTTCTCTGGACTTTGTTTCCCTTTCCTCTGGACTTTGTTTCCCTTTTCTGGGGACTTTGTTTCCCTTTCCTCTGGACTTTGTTTCCCTTTCCTCTGGACTTTGTTTCCCTTTTCTCTGGACTTTGTTTCCCTTTTCTGGGGACTTTGTTTCCCATTTCCCTGGAGTTTGGGTGCGGTCCAGGCTGAGGGCAGAGCCCCTGGAATGAGCAGGATGCTGGATCCAGCTCCTCAGGGGGGCTCTGCTCCACCTTGCCCCTGCCCTGAGCTCAGCCTGGGCAGGTTTGGGGTGAGGTTTGCACCCCCGGCCTGCAGCCACTGCCCTGCAGAGCCAGATCACAGGAAAATGGGTTTTGTCATCTCTAAAAAGCCTCATTTTTTGCGAGGAAGTGTCACTGCCCACGTCTCCTTTCAGCAGGAGATATTCCTCCCTGATGGAGTGCATGTCCGGGCAGGGGAGCAGCCTGTGCCCTGTGGCAGGAATTCCTTTCATCCCAGGGCTGCTGGAGCCTCCAGTGCCTGTCAGGAGCATCACAGGAGCTGCTTTATGACTGCTGGGACTGCTGATCTGCCCGGGCTTAGGCAGAGCTCCATGGAAATCCCTGTGCCTTTTCCTGGAGATCACACCTCCCTCTTTAATATTTTAACGAGGGAATCCCTGAGGAAAGAGAGCGAGGCTGGGCTTTTCCTCCTGCAGCAGGGTCTGGGGTCCTGTTCTGCACATTCCATGCACTGGCAGCACCTTGGAGAGGGCCCTGCCCTCCTCCCTCTGCCCTTTCCCAGAGCTCCAGCACTTTTCCAGGGATTTCCATCAGGAAAAACCCCTCTGGTTCAGGCCCCAGCAGCTCTGCCCAGCCTGGCTGCAGCTCCTGAGCCTGGAGCTCAGCGTTCCCAGGGGCAGCCTCACCTGGCCCAGGGTGTTCTGCGTGCCTTGGGGCTGCTCCAAACCCATCCTTGGACATTCCCAGGGATCCAGGGGCAGCCACAGCTTCTCTGGGCACCCTGTGCCATGCCTCGTAAATGAAATTTATATAATATAATAGCGTTATATTATATTGTGTTATATTACATTATGTTATGTTGTTATTATATTACATTACATTATATTATATTGCTGTAAATAAGCAATTGGGAAATAGGTTTAATGCCCATCCCCATTTCTGAGTTCAGTAAAACACTAAATTAATTAGCTGTTAATATTTAACCCTTGTTTCTGGAAAGCAGCAGAGGCCCTGCTGCACCCCTGGCTCTGGAGGAATGAGCTGCTCCTCCCCGTGGAAATCAGGAGCTGGGAAATCACGGAGAAACATCACCCCAGGAAAACCAAAGTGCAGGAACAAGGGTGGGAATCAATCTTCCCCATCAGCCCATTGATCAGAGGAGTCACAGTCCCTAATTCACAACCAGGGAAGTAATTATTGAACAAATCATCCACGGAGGGGAAGCTGGGCTGTGCCTGCAGGCACCTGGGAATGTCTGTGTGTGTGAGAGGGGAAGGGAATGGCTGCAGGTCCTGGAAGGAGCCCTGGGGATGGAGCAGGGCTGGGGCAGGTCCTGTCTGAGGGTGGAAACTCCCAGGTTTGCTAAAATCACTGATTTGAAATGTTTAAATAAAAAGAGTTCAAGGCCAGGTTGGACATTGGGGACAGCCTGGGACAGTGGGAGGTGTCCCTGGCATGGCAGGGGTGGCACTGGGGGGGATTTGGGGTCCCTGGCATGGCAGGGGTGGCACTGGGGGGGATTTGGGGTCCCTGCCATGGCAGGGGTGGCACTGGGGGGATTTGGGGTCCCTGGCATGGCAGGGGTGGCACTGGGGGGGATTTGGGGTTCCTCCAAGCCAAACCTGGCTGGGATTTCATTTCTGGATTGTTCTCCAAGATGCCCAAAGCACGTGGAGCTGAGGGAAATGGGCAGTGAGGGGATGCAGGAGAGGATGCAGGGGGGGATGCAGGGGGGATGCAGGAGGAGTTCAGGCTCCCCCCCTGCTCTATCCTGCACAGGGCATTCCCAGCTGGCTGCTCCTGCAGGAGCTGGGATGTGTTTTGCACTGGAGCAGGAAATATTTTGGCTGTTGGCTGTATTGGATATTCCCAATATCCATTGGAATTCACCTGGAGAGGCCTCAGCACGGGCTCCAGCCTGGCCAGGTGACACGGGGAGCACGTGGGGAATCTGCTCTGCCCACCACCCACAGCTCCAGAAATAAACTGCTGAGGGAAAGGATCATCTTCTCCTCTGGAATTAAAGGAATGAGAGGATGAAACGAGCTCTTCTCTCATTCCAGCTTCATCTGTCTGGGGTTTTCTGCTGCTGGGCTTTGTTATTGAGTCTGAGTTTATTCTCTAATTACCAGCTCTGCCTGCCTCCAATCCTGTTTTGTGCCAGCTGATGGAGAGCACCGAGTGCTCCTGTGTGCGCTCACATTGCTGGGCTCCCATTCCCCAACATCAGCCCCACAGCATGAGGAGAGACGTGAGAAAAATCCTCTTTAATTAACCTTGGGATGCTTGGGAGTCCCTGCCTCCCCATCCCTCCTCTGTGGGAGATTCCCACTCCCTTCCCAGCACTGCCATTCCAGTCAGGGATCACACAGGATTCCTCTGGCTCCCCTGGAGATTCTCTTGTTTCAGGAGAGCAGAGCCTTGAGCAGCCCTGGCCGTGAATCACATCAGTGTCACTGCCCAGGCAGCTCAGGATTAATGGGTGTTTTCCTTTCAGATCTCATCCTTGGCAAAGGAAATTCTTCATGCATTTTATTTTTATTACCCTTGCCAGCGTTAGGCTCCAAGGAGGGCTCTGGGGAGGAGGAATTGGGAGCTGGAGGCAGAGCTGGGGGATGCAGGTGGGTTTGTGGGGCTGGAGCAGGAGTTGATTCCCTCCACAGAGCCAGGAGAAAGGCTGGAAATATGGAATTGTTGAGAAAATTCTAGAAGGTAATGAGAGAATAACAGGAGAGTGGGGTGGGAAAGGCCTCAGGGTGCTGAGGGGCCTGGAGCATCCCCGTGCCTGGGAAAGGCTGGGGGAGCTGGGGGGGCTCAGCCTGGAAAGGAACCCCAGGGAGAGGGGCCCTGGGTGTCCCCTGTGTCCCTGGGTGTCCCCTGTGTGTCCCTGTCTGTCCCTGAGTGTCCCTGGGTGTCCCTGTCTATCCCTGGGTGTCCCCTGGGTGTCCCTGTGTGTCCCCTGTGTGTCCCTGTCTGCCCCTGGGTGTCCCTGTGTCTGTCCCTGTCTATTCCTGTCACACCCTGTGTGTGTCCCTGGGTGTCCCTGTGTGTGTCCCTGGGTGTCCTGGGACCACCCTGGGACACCCTGGGACCACCCTGGCACCACCCACCCCAGCCAGGAGCAGCCCTGTGCCTTTGGCTCCAAAGAGGAGCCCCCAGCATCCCCCCCTGAGCCCTGCCCTTGCCCTGCCCCCCTGCTGGGGGGTCCCAGCCCACCCCACAGCCCCCACCCCACTTCTGGGGCAGTTTTGGTGCCAAGGAGAAGCTGGGTCACACACAGCCCTTTGCAGCACTCTGCCATTTGCAGTACCAGGTAACAAAAAGCTCAGGCACCGAGCTCTGGGCTTTGCCAGGTTCCCAAACTCATAAACACAAGGATTCAATAATGTCTTAATTCAGGAAAACTAATTTCCCAAGCCATTAAACGGTGTTTAGCAAATTAGCTCAAATTTATTTTTCCAAACTCGGAATTAAAGTTGCTGTACATCTCGATCACGGTTTGCTCTCCCTGCTCTCTGTAACCAGATTTTGTCTGTGCTGCCTCCCCCCACATCCCAGGGCTGGGATTGAGCAGTGCCCACCCTGCCCCTCCCTATGGACCCACCAGAGATTCCCACTCAGCAGCCTGGAGCGTCCTGGGGGAGATTCCCAGCCCTGTGTGCAGCACAATTCCAGAGTTCAGAGCTGTGCCTGAGCCACTGCTCAGATTTCTGAGGTTTGTGATCCCTGAGTTTCCATTGGGATGGAGGAGATGGAGCATGAGCTGGGCCCTTCTCCTGCTGTGGGAACCACAGAGCTGCCCTGCTGCCCTTCCTGAAACCCCAGGGCATGTCACCCCCAGGCTGTGTCACCCCCAGGCTGTGTCACCCCCAGGCTGTGTCACCCCCAGGCTGTGTCACCCCCACCCCCCAGGCTGTGTCACCCCCAGGCTGTGTCACCCCCAG
>WEIU01004661.1:148417-164818 GCA_013389925.1 Aegithalos caudatus
GGGAAGGGGCACAGGGAGGCAGGAAAGGGCACAGGGAGGCAGGGAAGGGCACAGGGAGGCAGGAAAGAGCACAGGTGGGATGGGAAGGGCACAGGGAGGCAGGGAAGGGCACAGGTGGGATGGGAAGGGGCACAGGTGGGAGGGAAAGGGGCACAGGGAGGCAGGGAAGGGCACAGGTGGGATGGGAAGGGGTGGGATGGGAAGGGGTGGTCCCCAATCCTGCAGTCACTGCACCCGGATTTAGGGGGGCACTTTGGATGCAGGTCAGTTCCTGTCATGCCAGGATCCCTGGGCTGGGAAGAGCCCTCCAAGGTGCCCAAGTGCCCCCTTGCCAGCAGCCCAGAGCCCGGGTGCCAGGCTCCCTTTTCCCTGGGCACGAGGGATGCTCAGTGCCCGTGTTTGCCATGGGGGGAAAGCTCTGCTGGAGAAGAGCCCCCAGGAAATCCCTTCCTCGTGCTTCAGCTGTGCTCAGCACGGAGCAAACACCCCCAATGTGTTCATATTTAAAGGTGCTGTAAAGTTGTGTTTGCTTTAAAGGCAGAGCATATTAGCAAAGGGAAACAAAACAAAACAAAAACTACAAAAAACCCCTCCTGCTCCTTAAGTAGATTCATCTTTATTGACTTTGGTTTTTTAAGTGAGCTGACAGCACAGGGGGTGACAGTGACAATTTGGGAGCTGGTGGGGAGCCAGTAATGCCTGGGTTTTGGATGATTTGGGTAAAGCAGCTGCTTTTTTTTTTGGTTTTCAGGTAATATTTGGAGCAGGGCTGCTCAGAGCTGCCATGGGCTGAGGTCTGTGTCAGGCAGCTACAGAGCCCTTGGGCATTCTCAGCGTTATTCTGCTAAGGTGACAAAAATATTGCTTGATTTGGCATAAAAAGCCTGTAAGAGCTGTGGGAGGTGGAAGTGATATTCCTGCAGGCAGGGTTTAAAAGCCTGAGGCACTTCCCAATGTCCATTTACTTCCCCTGTAAAACACTATTTATTTATTCTTATTTCCATTTATCCCAACTGCAGCTTCCCCAGCTCACGGGTTTGGATGTCAAACTGCATCCTGGATGGGCAGGGATAAATCACTTTTACTGCTCCTGCCCTGCTGCTGGGGCTCCTGCTGCTGCTGTTGGAATTCCAAACACATCCCAGGAAATCTTGGGCTGCTCTGCCAGCTCAGAGCAGGGGGGAGTTCCAGCTCCTGCTTCCCTTCACAACAAATTCATCCTCAGCCAGGACAGCTCTGAATAGAAACCCTGTAATTATCAATAATGCACTGGCAGGTAAGCCCAAAGCCACCTGGTTTTTTTTCCTGTCTCATTTTAAGGCAATTTTTTGGGGGGAGCAGATAAAGCAATGCACAAAGGAAAGGGATTTCTCAGCTGGGAAAAGTGGGATAACTTCTGGGGCTGATGTTTTTCTGTTATTTGACTCCCTGGGTGATTTCTTGGAGCGTTAAAGGGAACAAAAGCTGCATCAGTCAGCAGAGTGACAGGGAAGTGGGGCAAGGCTTCTCTATTTATGTACACACCCATGCATTCAGGAGAGCGTGCATACTGCAGGTTTATATTTCCAGAGAGTATCCTGATGGAAATGAGGGTTGAAAAGACAAATCAGAGCTTCCATAAGCTGGGTTTATTTCTAGAGTCAGCTGTCAGCTTTGCAGGCAGACAAACTTGCATTCCTTGCATTCCTGGAGGTTCCTCTAAACCTTCCCACCAGTGCAGCTCCAGGTGACACAGGGGAAAAAGCCAAGCAGGGAATAACTGGGGATTTGTTGGGACCCTGGAGGCTGAGAAATAAAAGTTAAAAGTATAAATTTCTGTGCTGGCAGGCACTGACCCCCAGGCAAACCCCACATGGACCTGAGGCATGGAAAAGGCTCCCAAAATTGAGTGACAGCGCTGGGATTGTGGCTGTGGGCTTTGGATGGAAGTGTGGGATAGCACAGGGTGCAAAACTCAGAGTTTCAGGTTTAGAACACAGGAATAGAGATAAAGCAAGGGGGAGGATTTAGGGCAGAGCCTGAGTCCTTCTTCTTCCCCTTCTTCTTCCCCTTCTTCTTCCCCTTCTTCTTCACCTTCTTCTTCCCCTTCTTCATGGACACACCATGGACATCATGGACACCATGGACATCATGGAGACACCATGGACACACCATGGACATCATGGACACCATGGACATCATGGACACACCATGGACACACCATGGACACCATGGACACCATGGACACACCATGGACATCATGGACACCATGGACACCATGGACACCATGGACACCATGGATATTATGGACACCATGGATATCATGGACACACCATGGACACACCATGGACACACCATGGACACACCATGGACACCATGGACACACCATGGACACTGTGGTTCATTGGTCACCACTCCCCTCATAATCCAGAGAGCCTGGGGCAGGGGCTGGGCAGGAAGGGAGCACAGAAATAACCTGGAAATAGGCAGGAATGCTGGAATTCTGCTGGAATTCTGCTGGAATTCCAGGCTGGGCCCCTGGGATGGGCTCAAAGGGGGGTGCTGGGGGTGCTGGGGGTCCATGGGTGCTGGGAGGGACAGGGGAGGGGTCCTGGAGAGCTCAGGGGGTGCAGCTGTCCCTCCCTGCTCTGCCTTCCTCTGGGGGCTGCAAGAAAATGTGCTGCTCATGGATTAGATTTAATTTAATTTTTAAAATTTATTTTATTAATGTTGTTATGATGCTATTTTTTTCTCCTTCAGAACCTTTTGTTGTTGTTGTATTCAAAAATCTTTTTTAATGAAATTTAGACATACAGGATTTATAGGAACAGATTCAGCAATCACTGCTCTATAGCTCAATTAGCAGCTTTGTGTATCAAGGAGATTCTCAGAGAGCCACAGCTTAAAAATAAACACTATATTTTTCTGAGGTGTAATAATGAATGGGAAATAGGAAAAAAATAGTGTCTTTAATGAAAATTTGAAATAATTCTTGATCAAGAAGTCAAATATTAGACTGAATCTCTGAATTCTCAGATAAATCTAAGTTCTTTTGAAATCACAGGAGAAATTTCTGCTTCAATTGTTGTACAGAATGGAGTGAAAGAGCTTTGGTTGGTTAAAGTGGAAGGATTATGGGTTTTTATTTTAAAAATAAGAATAGGTAACGAAAGAAGAAGTAGCCTCAGCAATGTTGAGTGATCTATGCACAATGAAGTCACCATGTAAATATAAGCTCAATGCCTCATCCTAGCACCTGTGTTGTTATTACTATTGGAAAGAATTTAATTCAACATTTCTGGACTTTATCTGGTGGAAACAAATTGTAGAGTAAAATATTGTAGCTACTATTTCTCCCCCCCCTTCTGCTTACATAATTGGATGAACTTAAAAAGACTCACATTTCTTGCATGACCAAAAAACAAAAACAAAAACAAAACAAAACAAAACAAAACAAAAAACAAAAAACAAAAAACAAAAAAACAAAACAAAACAAAAAAAAAAACAAAAAAAAAAAAAAAAACCCAAAAAAAACCCACAAAAAAAACCACCATAGCTAGCATTGCCATCTATGTTCATCAATTTTAAGGCATCCTAGTCTTTTCTCTAAAAGTCTCCAGCTGTGAGTAATGGAAGGGAATCTGATGGTAACTCAGTTATGAGAGAGAAAAAGCTGTGTCCTTAGCTTGACTGCTTAGGTTCTTATTGGGAAGAAACACTGCATCTACTGCCTAAAGCTATGACTTTATTTCTGTCTGCATCAGGTCTCACTTGAAAATTCAGCTGTGTAAAAAACTTAAACAGTTTTACACAAATAAAGCACAACTGTATGAGTGCCACTACTGATCAATCTCTAGACCATTCCTAGTGCCAACAGCTTTTTTCTAAGCTGGGTTTGGGATCAAGAGACATACTAAGAATATTCTCATGAACAATTAACACAATTAATTCCTTTTGTTCATCCATGAGTTCTTAGTTTAAAAACGAATGTTTAGGCTGACTGATGTGCTCTAACTCCCTGTGCTGATAATTCCAGGTGGAAGAAATATCTGTGGTTATTAATAAATAACTATGCATTGGGAATTTTCCCTTCAACTTCTCTTTCTCTTCTCATTTCCTAAAAGAATTTAGAACAAATGACAGTTGCTCCTAGAATTTTTTTAAAGAACAGCCCACTTTATCAACTGTGTTTATAAGAGGAATCTTTTGTTCCTGCAAAAGATAACCATACGCAAAATAAAAGGCTTAAGCAGGTCTGCAGTAGTTTATTTGTCTGTCAGTAGGCAGGCAGCCATGCTTTAACTCTGGCTCATTATAGTTCCCTCTTGACATTACCTATCTTTAGTATATCCCTTGTCTTGCATCAGTAATGACTGTCTTCAGATGCCTCAGGCTTTTCTTAGACTGCTTTCAACCCCTTTTTTTCACTTCATTTTTATTTCTCTCTCTTCTAAATTTTTCATGACTTTCAAATTATCTGTTGACTGTAATTACATGACTTCAGGCCTTTCAGTCTGTTTTACCTGGCAAGACTCTGCAAGTGTATACAACCACACTACTTCATTGTAAATTATAATGTAATGTCAAATATACCTGTCAACACAACAGTTTTTATTAACTTCACAGACAGAAAAAAATTGCAGTAAGATCTAAGGCCCTATATATGGTGAATGACTTTTAGATACAGAATGAGAAATGTGCGAGCCAAATAAGCAAAATTTAAAAAAAGGTTCCAAAACCTGAGAGAAGGATTTCACAACACAATTTTTCTGTTTACAGGATATTTTGACTGTGAATGAGAAATGGAAGATAAATTACATAAAAATGCTTCCATGTTTGTCATACCTATCTAAGGAATAATAAAATGCAATTGTGTCCAGAGGCAATCAATGAAAGCAAGAGAGGCAGTTTGAAAACGATATCCAACTTTTTTTTCCACAAAAGAAGTATGTATATACATATATATAAATAATAGTTGTGTAATAAATAAAAAGAATGATTGTAAACATGGAGACAGTCCAGAATCATACCTGTGAAGTCTACTGCTTTTTAAAAGTCCATTTTAGCAACACCAGCTTTTACCAAGTCATAGAGTTCAACTGTTGGGACACAAATCACTGGATGAGAGTCTGTGCTGTGTAACTGATACATTTTTGCTCTGTTAAATCTGTGGAGATTACCTTTTTATTTTTGCTCAGTACCTGTGGAAATTGTTTCAGATTTTGCAGTAATGAAGTCTCTGTCTGACTATTACTGTTACTAATTAATATTATGGAAATAATGAAAACATTTAGCAAGACTTCAAAGCCTGTTTGTTATACACCCTGTATTCCCTTGTCATTAAAATATTTAACTTGCTTCAAAAATTTATGAAAGAAAACTGTAAAAATGGGTGGACACAAGAAACAGATGAGGAATGCACAGCGTAACAGCTTGACAATTATGAGGAGTGTGAGAAGCAGAGGTCAAAAATCTCCAACTGTCTAGGCACAGTTATATGTGTCTTCTTTCTCTACTTTCCTTTATCTGTCTTTTAATTAAAAATAAGTGGCCTGATTTTCAAAAATCTGAGCACTCAAAACCTGCACTGATTTCACAGGCAGCTCTGGGTGTCAGCACATTAGAAAATTAGGCCAGAAGTGTTTTCATCTTTGGAAACTTCATAAAATTTATCCTTTAAATGTGTGTAACTAAAGGAAAACATTAATAGCTGTAACTTAAAGCAGTGGAACAGGGCTCCTAAAAATCATGACAAATTTGTGCCAGAGTTATCTTTTGCGTCTCTTTTTGTTTCCTGGTGTTGCATCTCCTGCCCGACACCTTTCTGACCCATTTTGATAGAGGAAAGTGTCTAACAATCCTGGGCAAATTTCACATTGTTCTTATCTGGGCAGTGTGGTTATAGGCTTGGAAATTTACTTCCGGGTTGGGAATTTCAAGTATATGTAAAGTAAACAAAAGTGAAATATCTATGCAGTCCTTCTATTTCTTTTCTTGTTTGTATCACATTTTTTAATAAGATATTCAGGGTATCCCAGCCATTACTATGGTCCACACTTACTTTTATCAATTGGAAGTGTAACAAAAACCAGGGATGCCAAGATATTGAAAGAATGCTATATGAAAGATCCATTTTTAATTTTGTTTATTTATATATTTATTTGTTTATGGGAGAAAGTTTTATTGGGTGTTAAAAGTCCATTTTCATTTAACGGTAGGGAAAACTACAAAACTAGTGAAAAAAATGGATGTTCAAAGAAATCTGTGAAGATGGGTAAAAAATAAAATATCTGCACTGCCATTATCAAAAACACACCTGATACTGGCAAGCAGCCTTTTTTATTTGAGCTGAAATTATTTATCTGTCTTCACAAAAGGATTAAGTTAATGTAGCATGTCGTAGCCTCTCAGAAGTTTTCTTCAATACCTTCACTATGCACTTACATTTTATATCTACAGTTCCTCTTCCATTAAAAAAAAAAATCTTTAGCGATGTTCAGGTGATTCCATCATAAAATCTTCCAAAAAGGACCAATACTATGATTTTTCATATCAGACACTTCATACAGTGGGATCAGATGAATTCCCTGTGGGACTGTTGCACATCCCTATTTCAGTATTGTTTTGTGTGCTGGTTTCAGCCAAGGACAGGGTTAATTTTTTGCAGTAGCTGAGGGGCTGTGTGGCTGAGAAGGCCTGGCCAGGATCAAAATGTTAATGGATATTGACTTACCACATTGCAAGAGGGTGGGGAAGGGGGAACGAACTCTGGCTTCTCAGAAGAAGGAGGTGGCTTCTGGTCAGTGGAGAGTGTGGAGGATGAGCTGTTGAGGTGGGGTGCCATGAGCTACAGTCACATTGCTTTTGGGTCAGTCTCAGTGAGCATTTGCATATAAATTGTCCTCTCTTTTGTACCCTTTCGTTATAATATTGTTGCTGTTATTGTTCATTTCCTTATTTCATTGCTGTTTGTATATTTTCTTTAATCTTATCCTTATCATTTTTTTTAAATCTTTATTTTTTTATCTTTATCTTTGCCTTCAGTTGTCCTCTTGGGGGAAGAAAAGGGGTGAGGAGGTAGGAAAGATGGGAAAGAGGAACCTGTGAGCACCAGTGTGGATTGGAGTTTTGGTGGGATAACTCAGCTGGGGAGTATCCACAATAAAACCACAATATTTTGTCAGGGAAATTAGAAGAGCATGATTTGTGTGACAGATTGTTTTAATCCTTTTTGTTTTCTAATGTTTTGTACTTAGGTCGGTAGGCTTCTATTTCTCAAATGACTTCTATATTGGCATTCATAGTCATGATACACTTCCCTCATATCTTACTGTATAACATTAGCAATCTTCACGGATTTTTAGGTTAGGATGTTCTGGTATCAGTACAAATGGGAGCTGAACAAATAAAGAGTATTCCTGTCAAGAAGGACTTGGGATGAGAGACTAGACATGACCCAGAAGAGGGCATTTGCAGCCCAGAAAGCCAATTGTATCCTGGGCTGCTTCAAAGAGCAAGCAGGGTAGGGGGATGATTCTGCTCCTATCCTACTCTGATATTGTGAGAGCCCAGCTGAAGCACTGCATCCAGCTCTGGGGTCCTCACCATAGAAGAACATGGATCTGTTGGAGTGAATCCCAAGGAGGGCTCCACATTGATTAGAGGGATGGAGCACCTCTGCTATGAGAAAAGGCTGGGAGAATTGGGATTGGGATTCAGCCTGGAGAAGAGAAGGCTTTGGGGCAACCTAACTGTGGCCTTCCAGTTCCTGAAGGAAGCCTATAGGAAATACTGAGAGAAACTATTTACAAGAGCATGTAGTGTAAGAAAAACAGGCAATGGCTTCAAGCTGAAAGAGGGTAGGTTTAGATTAGATATTAAGAAGGAATTCTTTACTGTGAGGGTGGTGAATCGTTGGAACAGGTTGCCTAGAAAAGTTGTGGATACCCCCATTCCTGGAAGTGTGGAAGGCCAGGTTGGATGGGGCTTTGAGCAACCTGGTGTTCAGACCTGGTTATTAAAATTGTTAGAGAGATGCCTCTGCCTGAGTTAAGGTGCAAACTAGACCATCTGCCAAAGCCAACAGTGTGGATTTTATGTAACAGCAAATGTACGGTAGAGAGCAAAAGAGAGAGAACAGGAAAGAAATAGGAAAAGGGATTGGGAAGAGAGAAAGTAACAGAGAAACAGATCAAGAAAAAAATATCACCACTTCATTGATCCCAAGGGCATTCTTTTGATCCTCTTCTTCTGATCTTCTTGGTGGTGAGGGTTGTGCAAAACATTAAATGGATTCAATGGATCAATACACATTTGGGTCAGGTAGGAATACCCAGGTACCCCCCATGTAGGGTAAAAGTTTGACCCTGTCTCTTGCAGCAGACTCTGGATCCCCTGCATCACTTTGTGTCACGTGCAAGGCTGGTGCAGCCTCAGGAATCAGCCAGGGTGAGGGGGCACTTTGGGGGTCTTTGATGGTTTATGAGACTTCTCAGCTGCCTCTCACCTGAATGTCCTCTGTGTGTGGCCCTCCCAGGGTAGGGGTTTTACAATTGAGCCAGTTTGTGTGAGGGAGGATGGGTGCTCACTGCCTCTGACCAGAGGTTACACCACACACCCAAAACTCTCCTCCTCCTCCTCTTCCCTACCTTAATTCCAACCAGAAATAAATTTCATGATAGCTGCTAAGTTTGAATTTCTTTGTGGATACAGTCTTCACCCTCAGCATTTTTCACTTCTTCCTAGACTTGAGAAAATTGATCAAAAATGTCACCTTTATCTTATCAGAAGTTCCTTTGGGTGACTTAAAGTCCAAAGGAGGCATATTCCGAGGCGGGTAGGCTTTGGCGGTTGCAGCTTCTTAATACAGTTTTGCTGTAACAGGAAAGTATTCTTCACAACAATATTTAAACCAATAACCATAACATTTCAGTCTCTCAGAATTGGTCCAGTGAAAGGTGTCCCTGAGGGTGTTGGATGTAAATGATCTTTAGTGTCTTTTCCAATGCAGGCCATTTCATGATTCAGTGTTTCTATGATTTTCAAGCTTCAAGTTCCTATGGCTCATCTTGAAGTAACTCATCTGATGGTCTGCATTACAAAGGTCCCCAAGGAAGCTTCAGATGCATTTTGTTAATTAATAGAATTCACAGAACACTGTCAATCAATGTTTCTGAATACTCATGAAGTAAAGCAAAACATTAATTTCAGCTGCACTTGAGTCCCTTTCACAGGAATTCGCTTTCTCTAAACATAAAAGTGTCCAGTTGTTGATTAGTTTTTGTTTGAGAAGAGTAACCGATATTCTATTTAAAACTAGAAACATGGGTATTTACATTTTAGTATTATGCTATGTATTTCTTCATGTTTTCATGTGCATTGATTATAAAATATTTATTTTGCCTCATTTCAGATACATAATAGTACATTAAACAATTTAAATAAATAATAATTGTTTGTTTATTGGCCTGGGAAATGCAAGTACTTGTTTCTTTGATGTTTGTAATTGAGAAAGGAGCAGGTATTTCCCAGAACTGAAGATGACAAGCACAAAATTCTGACTACAAAGTCTAATTCTGTGATGTTATTCAAAGATATAAATATGATTATGTTTAATATGAATTCTCTTGGTCTATTGGGAAATATGTTCTGCAAAGAATTTTTAACATTGACTTAAAATCCATTGAACTCAGGCAAATGAAAAAAAAACTTTGGCTTTAATTATCCTCAAACCTTTTACATTGGTCTCTACTCAGTTATTAAATGTTGTAATATGCCAGTTCTCATTACAGTCTTGAATTTTTCTTTTTTCATCCTAATTCCAAACAGGATATGCTGAAAGGTCATGGAAACCATCTGATTAGCATTACCAAAGGCCAATTTAATTCCTTTTACAGTAAAATGAACTTAGAAGATGATGGTATTTAAAGCATCAATTTGTGTTTCTGTCCATCCAAAATGAGCATTGACTGCTTTCTAATTCAAAAATACAGAATTGTAAACCACAATTTAAAATTTTTAAAAAATTTTGTATGAGGTTATATAGTGCTTTGAACAAAATACCAGAAATCTAGACAAAGTTACAAAGTTGTTGATGAAATTTCTATTTCTGTGTCATGACTCTTTTGAAACTAGGAATAGAAGGGTCAGAAAGTTTATTTTGGTTCATAAATCTTATAGAATGATTTAACACTGGAATGTTAAAAGCGGGTGGTCCATTCATGACATTATTATAGACTTAATACTGGTTTTGCTGAAATAGAACTATTTATATATTTTTGCTTTCTTTGCCTCTTAATATGTGCTCTGCCTAGACAATGAAATGCAGATTAACAAATTGGAGCTGATGATAGGTATTTTATTGCTTTGTGCTTTGTCCATGCCATCTGAACAAAATTTTAGATTAATTAAAAAATAATAAAATAGAATATTCTGAGTTGGAAGAAATCCACAAGGGTGATCCAGTCCAACTCAGGCCCTGCATAGGAAACCCCAAGAATCACACCATGTGCCTGAGAGCTTCATGACCTCTGTCAGGCTGGTGCTGTGACCACTTCCCTCGGGAACGTGTTCCAGTGCCCAACCTCACTCTGGGGGTTCCTGATATCCATCCTAAACCTCCCGTGACATTCATGCTGTTCCCTCAGGTCCTGTGATTGGTCACCACAGAGAAGAGATCAGTGCCTGCCCCTCCTCTTCCCCTCATGGGGAATTGGTAACTGCAGTGAGGTCTCCCCTCATTCTCCTCTTCTCCAGGCTGAACAGACCCTGTGCCCTCAGCTGCTCCTCATGCAGCTTTTCCTCTAGGCCCTTCACCAACTTCATGTCCTTTCTTGGATGCTTTCTAATAGCTCTATATCCTTCTTATATTAGAGTGCCCGAAGCTGCACACAATACTTTTAGCCATAGAAATGTGATTACTTACATAAATATTAAGCATTTACAACTGATGTATAATCAATTGTGTATAATCAATTGTCTGTGTCAGTGGTTTACAGTCAAGCTGGGTGATTAAGATCACCAGCTTCTTCATTGACTATCTTCATTGACTATAGTTTCTCTAAATGCATCATTCTTTTGTGGATATGATCTCAGAACTCATTCTTAGAAGGTTCATTAGATTAAGCATTTAATGAACATTCTAGTAAAACATATATTTTTCAAGCGTGGCTGAAATTCAGCTTGCATCACAGATGTTTAGAACTAGCCCTAAACCAAAATTCAGGAAATACACATAGACGGAAACACAGACGGTACAGGCCCACAGTATAAATTACTCTATACAGAAATAAAGTGTTTCTGAAGTTCCAGACTCTGCATAGCCTATGCTGTGCATCTATTTAAAGGATACTAAAGGTTCAGCAATCTTTTTTTCTCTCCAACAGATCAAAAACAAGTATCTCCATATATTTCCATACAGATAGTGAAAATGTCAAAACATCATTTTGACAATGGTCAAGAAAAATGTGTTTTTTTCTTAAAAATTAAAATAAACATACAACCCCCCCAACATCCACATTTATGTATTATAAAATATGTTTAGAATAGGAGAGTAAGCAATAAAAAACAGCCAGATCATGTTATCAGAAATAATTTGCATATTTTTCGAGAAAGTTTTTTAAGAGAAAAATTTATCAAAATCTACTCTTATTTTTCATTGCAGTAGGAAATAATCTTTGAGTTCTTGGGAATGGCATTTTCATTTTCCATGAAGATGTAAAGAATACTAAAATAAGGAAAAGTTAAAAAAAAAAAAAAAGATCTGCAGATGTCTTCATTAACTAGTGTTCAAATAGCATTTTTTTCAGATACATATTGAATTAAAATAGATTCCAATGTGTATTTTCAAATCGAGTGTTACTTTTTTCAGGAAAACTATCAGCAGAAGTTTCTCTCAGTCAAAATTCTAAAATTTAACTTATAATACTTCAACATCAAATTAGTTTGATTACATTCAAAGGCCTGGTTGAATCCTACCTCATTGGTTGCATTTAACTGAGTAATTTTGAAATACATAAAGGACCATGAAGGAATAGAAAATTACTTTTTTTCCATCTCGAGCACCTTTTTTAACTGCTTGAAGATAGAATTGTCACCAGATGTCTTGTAGTACCTGAAATTCTTTCTCTTTACGTCTTAGTGTGTCTATTTTAAAGTTCCCTGTTCCCTCCATCTGATTTATCCCCCATAATATACTGTTTCTTAAATATATGTCACCAATATCATCTGCTCTATCATAGTTATACAGCATATCTTCTCACATTCGTTCACACATAGATTTTTTAAGTACTGTGTTTACAGAAAAGAAGCAGTACTAAGCACAGTAAGGCATTTATTAAACTCTCAGTATAACACAAATGCAGTGATTTTCAATCTCCATAATATTTCTCTTTTATGCCATAGGCTTGCACAAATAATTATATACTTGAATATGGGTTATACAATGCAGAACTTGTGTGTTCTATTTCTGGTTTTATTCTTGTATTAAGAGTACAGTGACAAAAAAACTGAACAGCACCTATATGCTGGTGACAGGCAAAAAAGTAACATCTTAAGCTGTCATAATTTGGATTAACATGTGGATGCAAAAAAATGTGATACAGAATCCAAAATACTCTGAAAACATACAAAGGGATCACTTTTGTTTATCAGTTTTCTGTTTCATTGGACTGAATGGCAGTGTTGTGGTGTTTTGTATCATTAGTGTCACCATCGATATCCAGATCAGTTTCTCAAGAAGAGTAATTCTTAGTGCTACCTTTTAAATCAATGCAGGACTTCTGGAATATGCTTGAATGGTGTGTATGTCATCAGCAATAGATACCTTTGGATTTCTATATCTTTAAGCATGAGAATCAGAATCATACTAAAAATGACATGTTGATTTATTCATGTTGCTCTGTTAACTTTCTCCCATCAAACTTGTGACAACTAGAGGAAGTTTGAGCTTTGGTGGAAAGGATGATGAATCATTATGAGGAGGCAGGGACCCAATAAATGTGCTACTCTGAGTTTGTATTGATTTTCTTGCATTTACTGGCTTGTGTTGCTCTACTTACTAATTTCTGTACTTTGGTCCATGTCAGTCTTCTACATTTCTATTTCTTCACATGTTCCTATTCTGCCCAGAAAAAAAAATTTGTGAACTGTCATCTTTATATAATGCAGTAGCATTCGGATTCCTGAGGTAATTAGGGTTCTTGGTCCTTTGTTGGTTCTTGTCACATGTCTAATTATTTAAGCCCTGCTTGTATTTCTTTGTAAGGCTTACAGTCAGAAAGTGGGATATTTGGCAACAAACACCATGTCATTGTTTCACAGCAGACAGTAATAATAATCTGGCAAACATAATTAAGAAACTATGGTATTTTAAATACAGGTATATTATGCATTCACATCTAAGATTATTTTTAGGTTTTTTTTATTTTTAAGATTAATCTTAGTCATTGATAAAACTCATGAGATTCTTCATACTGAAAATTTCTCTGTGAGGTGGTCAGACTTCTGCTCCAGAAGTATGCAAAGCAAAAGATAAAATAACTTGTAATTTTGATTATTTTTATCATTATTTAGCTTTTTTCCTTAAAGCATATATTTTACATAACCTATTTCCTGAAAAAGTACATCTAGTACACAATGTCTATACTGTATTCTCTATGTAATAAACAATAAGAGAATACAAGTGAACTATTAACTTGAGATAACTTCTTGATCTGCTGCTGGTTTTTGTTTATTTCTTTGTTTATTTATTTGTTTGTTTATTTTCTGGTAATATTATCTTTATAAGTATAGAGCTAGAAAATTCCATATTGGTTCCATGGTTAACATCTGAAGTAAACGAGTCTCACCTTACTACACAGTCAACATGTAAACACATATCCAGTGAGAACTCAAATTTTAGATTTATGCAGACAAATTAAAGTGTATAGGTGGAAGTGCCTGTATATGTCATGGTTATCTGGGCTTCTCTTCATGAGTCTCAGGGGAGATGCCTCCATGCAAGTGTTCAACACCATTATAAATGCCCCTTTTTAGTCAAAGACATAGACATGGGCTCTGTGATACAGTGGAAGACCTGTGCCATCCCAAGGCCATAGCTGGAGGCTAAGCACATTATTCAATGCCATCTTAAATGTCACTAAGTCCCCCAAGGGTGAGCAGCTGAAGACAGCACAGGAGCCCTAGTCAGCACAATCAACAAGTCAACAAGCCTGGAGATTTATTCTCCTGTGTAGCTTGTAGATGCTTGATTCAATTGCTCACACAGTGATGTCTAATGTCATTTGAGCTGTCCTAGACTGCCTGGGGAGTCACATAGGACAGTCAGATATGTGCACAAGACCTGTGAGAAACTCATTCCCTTCTAAGGCTCTACAAGGGCCAGGCAACATGCCTAAAGAGTTAAAAATGTTCCTGTCACTCATACATGGCAAAAAAAAAAAAAAAANAAAAAAAAAAAAAAAAAAAAAAAAAAAAAAAAAAAAAAAAAAAATCACTGTGTAGTTTAGGGCCAGCTGAAATACTGTCTGGGCTTCCCTGAGTTTATTGATCAGATGTCTTTTGACTACTCCAGTATCTTAGAAAACTATGCATCTGTAAACTCTTACACAGAATTAAAACCTGTTTTATGCATGTATCCATCTTTCAGACATAATCCTACTAAGAATTTTAGGGTTTTTTAATAGTCTAGATAAATATTAAATTCTTGAAAAATTAGGAAAACGTCATTGACTGAAAGTTCCTGTTATTTCAATTCTGAAAAAAATATTTGTGTGTCCTTTCAAATCTTATTTGACATCAGAGAATCCTCCAAGTCAAACAGAAATCTACATGAAACTGAACATTGCTGGTGCTGCTATTCATGGTCCTACTTATTTTCTATTTAGTTCTGCAAAAACTATACAAAAACTAATTCTGTGTTACTGATGAATGGACTCCTCAAGGCATGCTACGTTATTTGCAAAATGTTTGCAGCTGTGGAAACTTCTTTGGATTTCTATGGTTGCCATGAAAATGGTCTTACTTTAACTACTACAGCATGAAGAATGTAGTGTAGAATGAAGAATAAAAACAGAGTGATGGTTTAATAGTCCTGATGTTTCTTGAGATGTCCATTTGATATGATAAAATGATTTCTGCACACTTCTGAAAATACTTAGTTGTATTATTGAGTCCCAAAGCTAAAATACTTTACGCGATTCTGTTGTATGAAAAACATTCAAGGTTTGGTTTATTCATTGTCTTATTTTCTTTTCAGATTACAAACCCTCAACTAACTGACCTAGTCATTTCACAGAGAATCAATTTGAGGATACTGAAAATCCTAATTAACCCACTAGAACACTAAGGTTCTTGAATTATGTTGGACAATAATGCATCTAAATATTCTAAGACGTGTTGCAGAGAGAGTTAGTTTTCTGAGGTCTGGTTACAGTATATATTATAATGATTCTTGTTAGTGCTGCTATAAAGGGTCAGTTATCTATTCCTATCATGATGCCAGTTTTTCTTTAGATTATGACCCAGATTTTTTCCCCTGCTTATTCCCCTGATTTCTCACAGTGTCAGATGCCTTCAAAAGTAGGTGTTAGTCAGTGAAATAATTCCATAGGCAAAGAACACTGAAAAACATTTTCTAATGGTTTCAAGCATCTATAAAGCAAAGATTATTTTCAGATTTCAGTAATTTTTTCTGAACCTCTGATTTTTACAGAAGAAAAGAATTAAGACAGCTGTTATTTTCTGAGAAAAAAATAGCTCCTGGGCATACCAAGCAGATACATTTATTATGCTTTAACTTCTGCTTTAATGGCTATTATAAATCAGAATGGGACTGAAATAATTCCATTGACATTTGATGATTCGAATATCACTGACTCATTCTAAATCTCAATGGGTAAAGTAGGTTTTCACTTTAAATTGTCATTATACAACTACATGTACAAGAAATAATTACACTGACTTGTCAATTTTTCAGACAAGAAGGGGACTCCATATTGACTTTTTGTTGAAGGGGATCCATTAGGCTAAGAGCAAGAGGAAGTATTTTTTGAATTGACATCTGAGCATTATCACTTCAAAAGCTTTATTCTGAGACAGTGTTTTTACAAGTCTGTGTGTTTCATGTTTTGGTATCATTAAGACATAAAAAATTGAGCAATAAATGTTACTGTGGCAAGTAAGACTGAGCATGATTTAGAGTGAAACAAAGAAAACCACTCAGCATAAAACTCCTCACTTATTTTGTATATGATGCTTTCTTGCCCAAAACATACCTGTGTTCTTTGTGAGTCACTACTAGAGTAAAAAACGTTTCTAAGATAGTTCAATGTATTATTCAAGATGGGGAGTGGAAGGGTGGTAGTGTCATTTTTTTCAGTATTTTCCCACAAGTCCTTTCTGTCAATTGGAAATAAAAGAAAA
>WEIU01004662.1:19804-44260 GCA_013389925.1 Aegithalos caudatus
AGATAACTTGTTGCCTTTACTTATGAACAAACTTTCATTCCACCCAAGGGTTTTAGTTCTACTTGGTTAGTGTTTTTTGAGTCAAAATAAAAAAATCTTCAAACACAAAAAACCCCTATGAGAGTTAACTTGAATTTGTGGAGAGGGAGAGGGAAGAGGAAAAAGAATGCCCATGAGACATGCAAATTAACAAAAAACTCACCTTTTTAAATGCATCATCCCTGCAAGACCAAGGAGAGAAAAATAAAGGCAAAAAAACCCCATGTCCCACAGGAGACACATAATCTTGAGTGCCACTTTGGATTCGTTCCTCAAAAGAAGTGTGTCCCTGTGGCAGTTCTGAAGCTTGAAAAGCTTTGTTCTCAGCTGGAGTGACAGACTTGGCTTTATTACTGATGTTCAAATATTTTTCAACTTGAGAGAATGATTCCTTAAGAATGTTCATGGTGTTTGCTCCTTCTGAGAGATGGATCAAAATTGGAAGCCTCACAAAAGTCTTCAGTCAAGTTTCTTTTTGTCATTTAAAACTGAGAACTGTATCATAAAGAATATCCCTGAGAAACAATATATTTTGTCTTAAGTGTGTTGCAGATTAAGGAAGCTGCTTATACCTTCCAGGAACAATGATGAGTTAACCAAATTATATTTAGTTCCCTTACTGCAGAATTTTCATTGTATGTGTTTAATTTGAAATAAGGTCTGAAAATAATGGATGCTGTATACTGAAAATGCAAACAAAACCTGTGTCTATATTAATTATGGTTGAAATTCTTGAGATGCAATTACAGATTTTCAAATGAGCAAGTTGCAGTGTTTTTTCCTTAAAGATCTGAATAGAGATGAAAACAATGTTAATATATTTTGCTACACCTTTACAGTAAGACAGATACTCTCTTTCTTTATCTCACAGTAACATATATTTATTAAGCCCCTAAAAATCATGCCGTGTAAATAAGCAGCTGGACAACAGGAGTTGGGAGAGACCTCAGCATTGTTCACAACTCTGTGTTTTGAAAGGGAGTTCTTATGTTTCCTTACTCTTTTTTATGTAGACAGTTGCAAAGAACAAATATTTACTTTGATGAAGGATCATGATCCTTATAATGGTTGAAAGTTTAAATTTCACATTCTAAAAGTACTGCAGAAGTCTCTGAAATTATATCTCTTAATATGTTTAAAGGTAATAAATCTTATTAGATTTAAAATTTATTTTAAATATTGCAATCTGTCGCTTGAGAAATGGCTTGAATGGAAAAAAATACTTTTCTGCAATCTGACCACTACATATGAATTACTTGTACCCAAGTATTCTAAAATAATCCAGTGTATCAAAGTAGTAGAAGTTGACATGTTGCCCAGAAGAGTGGTGGATGACCCATCCCTGAAATTTCAAGACTGGGTCAGATGGGGCTCAGAGCAACCTGGTCTAGTGAAAGGTATCCCTGCCCATGGCAGGGGAAGTGGAATTTAATAATCTTTAAGGTTCCTTCCAAGCCAAACCACTCTGTGATTTGATGACTTCAAAAGATAAGTTGGCAATGCTAACATAACACATTACATTGTTGTGCTGGTTTTGGCCGGGATGGAGCTAGTTTTCTTCATCACAGCTAGTAAGGGGACATGTTTTGAATTTTTGCTGGAAATGGGTTGATAATGAAGATATATTTTTGTTCTTGCTAAGCCAGGCTTACACAGAATCTTTTCTGTTTCTTATACTACCCTGCAAGTGAGGAAGTTTGGTGTGAATAAGAATCTGGGAGGGAATACAAGCAGGACAGCTAACCCCAATAACAGAAGGGTTTTTGTAGATCTATCATGCTCAGTATATAAAGTTGGAGGAGAGGAAGCAAGTGAGGGATGTATGGAGTGATGAAGTTTGCCTTCCTGAATCACAGCTGTGTGTAAAGGGGCTCTGCTGTCGTGGAGAAAGCTGAACACCCACCTGTCTATGGGAAGGGTGAATAAATTCATCAGCTTTGCTATGCTTGTGTATGTGGCTTTTGCTTTATTTTTTAAACTTTATCTCAACTCACAGGTTTTTTCATTTTTATCCTTCTGATCCTTTCCTCACACAGATGGTGGGGAGTGAGCAAACAGCTCCATGGGTTTGGTTTTCTGGTTGGGGTTAAGCCATGAAATTTATATAGATTACATTGTCTTGTTCCAGTAAAATGGGGTTCCATCTTTATCTTGACATTTAAATGACATTTATTAAGACTACCAAAATTTCTGGTGGTTTTCTTAATAAATTTTCTGAAAGAAGATTTCATGTTAAGTGATTTTACCTTTTGTTCTGTGCTATTTTATGTAGTCTGTTTTCATACAGGTTTCAATCTTTTCTGTCATATCTTGTTCTTCTGTTACACATTGAAGAAGCAGAGAGAAAAATAAAATAATTATTTCCTTAGGATGCTACCAGAATTGTGAATATGTTTAATTTTATTTCCTTTAGTAAAAAGGCAACATAACCTAAAGTCTCAAGTGTTAACAGTTCATGGTGCATATTATTTTAGGTGGAATAATTTCAAGTAACATTCTTAACTGAGGTATGTTCTGTTCTTTAATTCAGCTTGTATGTATCCATTTGTGCACATTTAAATTATATTTCCATTCAACTTAAGATAACTGTGATGAAAATTTTACATATATATAATGAAAGAATCTAACTGTTTCAGTTGTGTCCAAAGGGTTATTTTCAGCTATTTCAGGAGGTAAATATTAACATTATCATTTTGAAATAGGGTAGCTGTAAACATTTGTAATTTTTTAGCTGTTCATGTTTCTCTTAGAGGGTACACTTGATGCTCTCATTCATTTAATTGATAAAGATATTAAAAAGGACTGGCCACAATATTGAGCCCTAAGTAACATCTCTTGGGACTGGCCACCAATGGGTTTAACTTCATACACTAGCATTTCATTGGGCTTGGCCATCCAGACAGTTTTTTTACCCCTCGAAGAACAAGCACCTCTAATTTATGAGCAGAAGAATGCTGTGGGAGTGATGTGGGATCATTTAACTAAACAGATTTCAAGCATCATTTTCAGTGTAGCCAAAAAAAAAAAAAGTCTTTCTTCACAATCCTGACCATTATAGGAAATAGCAGTAAAATGCTGGTACAAAGGATGGTACCTTAATAAATTAGAGGAAGTTCAAACCTTTCTTCTCTACAGCAGGTAAAACTCAAGAAAAGGAGTATACTTTTAATATATAGATAAATTTAAAATATGGTTAGCCAGACTTCTATAGCACATCACTTTTCTAAAGCCAGGAATACTTCTTTCAATACAGCTGAACTGTAGAGGATCGGAATCCTGCTACAGGCCATCCAACCTCAACACCTCTGCAGCGGTAGCAGTTGCCATTAACAGTCTATTAGAATGAAGGAGAATTGATGCTGTAGTGTGCATAAGCTAGCAGCAATGAATATTGGACAATCAGTTCTTCCTCAGCATACCTTGGCACACTTTTAAGTCAGGACAATTAAACAGAGGTTCTTCAAACCAAATTTAAGGGAACAAAATCAAAATATATTTCAGATGTTTATTTTCAATTGCAAAGAACAAAAGCTGAACTTTTTAAAAGGTTTGTAACTTTTCTCAAGCTAGTATTTTAAAAATTAATATTATTGCTTCAATAATTTGTTACGTATAACAAATACTTGTTATACATAAATAGTTTGAAAGAAGAATGGAGATGTTTTCTCTATATTTCCATATGTTCATAAAATAAGGAGAGACACATGGACATGAATTAATCTGTTCAATCTTAGAGGGTTCAGGTACATGGTAAGTTACCAGAGTTTGTACAATGGCAAAGTGAAAACTCATCTGTCGCCCTGTTCTTTTCTGTTTTTTTAGCCTTCTGATTGTTTACATACTTTAGAGTCAGATTCTCACACATTTTCTATAAACAATACTATTGTTTACATTCCTCCAGTTAGGAGGCACAATTGATAGACACCTTCTCAGACCAGTGGAATTGAAGAGGTTGAACCTCTGTCTTCCAATGTGGTCCATTTCTGTGAAATGTATATAAGGTGAAATCAAAAAAGTAAACTCCTCTTTTCCTCCTCTTGCTCTGGCTCAGTCATCTCTGTTGTGTCTCATCGTGACGTTCCTGCATCACTCATCCATGGTGATTACATCTTTTGGATGTAAGATAAGACATTAGGGATCAAACATTTTGCACAATAATGATTTGTACCTTATTGGGCTTGCATGGCAAGGTTTTGATAGTGGATGGCTACAGGGGTGGCTTCCATGAGAAGATGCCAAAATCTTCCCTGGTCCAGTAAAGCCAATGCCAGCCAACTCCAAGACAGACCTGGCAGATCAGTGATGCTAGTGACCCCTCTGATTTAAGAAGGAAAAATAAATAAATAAATAAATAAATAAATAAATAAATAAATAAATAATCTGTACAACAACAGCTGGAAGAAAAGAGTGAGAATATGTGGGAGAAACAGCACTGCAGACACCCAGATCAGTGGAGAATGAGGGGACGAGGTGCTCCAGCCACCACAGCTGAGATTCTCCTTCAGGACACGTGCAGACTCTGGTGAGGTAACTGTGCCCCTGCAGCCGATGGAGGTCCATGAGGGAGCAGACATCCACCTGTAGCCCTTGAAGACTCCACACAGAAGCAGGTGGATGTGCCTGAAGGATACTGTGACCCTGTGGAAAGCCTGTACTGCATCAGGCTCATGTCACACCTGTGACCCAGTGTAAGGGAGCTCATGCTGTAACAGGTGTTCCAGCAGGACCCGTGACCCTGTGGATGAAACGCCCTGGAGCATTCTATTCCTGAAGGGCTGCACCCTGCAGAAGGGGTCCACAGTGAAGTAGTTTGTGGAAGACCGTCTCTCATTGGAGGGGAGCAAATAAGGCAATGTGTGATGAACTGACTACAGCCCCCATTTCCTGCTCTCCCTGCACCACTTCGGAAAAAGAAGCAGAGAGACTCAGGAGTTAAGCTGAACCTTAGAAGAAGAGAAGGGTGGGGGGAATGTTTTTTAAGATCTGTTTATATTTCTATTATCCTGCTCTGAATTGATTTCTGATAAATACATTTAATTTCCCTAATTTGTCAGTTTTGCCCATGACAGTAATTGGTGAGTGGTTGCTCCCTGTCCTTATCTCAATTCACAAACCTTTAAATATATTTTCCCCTTTCAGCTGAGGAAAAGGAGTTTTTGAGTGGTTTGGCGTGCACCTGGCTTCCAGACAAGGTTAACCCACCTCACATACCACACTTGTTTCCTGCACGGGAAACATCCTGTCTCACTCTCAGAGAAACAAAAGCTAGAACAATAAAGCCCAGGCTGAGTACACAGTCTGAAGATTTTCTTCTCTCTATAGGAAGTTAGTTATGCTCTTGCTCTTTTATGGATTTAAAAAAAAAGCAACAAAATAGTTTGCCAGATTGAAAAGTACTTCAATTCAGTATTTCCTGTGGATAGAGAAGACCTGAAGAAGGTCTGAGCGTACCCCACTGGTTTTCTCTGTCCAATAAAGTATAACAAAATTTTTGTGGCTTATGCTCTAGAGATTGAAAGTAATAGTATTTCAAAATGAAAAGGGGGAAATAATTGTTCCAGACTGTTGTGAATACTACAGCATTAAGTTCTCTCTTTCTTAATCATCTTTCTTATTGCAAAAAGAAGTAACTGGGATAATGCTGAAGAATGTGGCAGGAGAATTTTATTAAACAAACTGTACAGTGCCCAGTGATTTGGGCTATGCTATATGTTCAAGACTGAAGGAACAAAGGGTTTTTTTGTTTTGTTTTTTTTTGGGGGGTTTTTTTTGTCTTTTTTTTTTTTTTTTTTTTTTTTTTTTTTTTTGTTTTTTTTTTTTTTTTTTTTTTTTTTTTTTTTTTTTTTTTTTTTTTTTTTTTTTTTTTGTTTTTTTTTTTTTTGTTTGTTTTTTTGTTTTTTTGGTTTTTTTTTTGCTTTAGCTCTTTTCTATTTGCTCAATGCATTTGCAAGAGCTTAGCAACTTCTTGATCCTTTTTGCTTAAATTAATTTTGCTATAGGTTTCTCCACTATGATGAAGAAAAAAGTGTATCTGTTTTTAAGTACTCTAAAAAGCATGTTACAAAGGGTTCATATGGAGTTAATAGTTTTCTGCTTTCCTGTAGTGCTATGTTTATTCTTAAACAACTCATGGCACCACCAAGGAAGAAATAGAACTACTACAAGAAAATTTTACAGTGTTTAGAGATAAAGATTATTTTATATTTATATAAGAAGTTTAATTTTTTTCCTTCCTTAAAGAAGGCAAGCCAAGTGGAGAGATTCAGCTTTACCTAGGTCCACCTTTCCACACTCATGTTTGCAGTGTCTCTCTCTCATTTGTTGTTCATTGATAGCCATGCAGTGGGAAAAATCTGATGATTAATGACAACAGAATATACTTTTCAAACAAGCACAAACAGTAATTCTTTTTTTTTTCCAGAAACTATTAATTGATCTATTGATTTATTTCCAAAGATTGTTCATAACATTTATTTCTATTGATAATTACTTAGAAATATCTCTTTTGAAAAGTGATGTTCATGTAGAAATTGTACATTAACCTTAGAGTACAGAGGGGAACATAATGATTATGTTGTCCTCTGAACCTCTGAAATATGAAAAGGTATTTGTGCATTCACTATAGAGCCTGGCTGAAGGTCTTCACTCATTTTAAGTTAACTGTAATTCTGTTGCTCTCTATGACTCTCTAAAACATTACCATTTCTCTGACTTTAGTTCAGGTACTTTGTTTTGAAACTTAGATGGCTGTGCTTTGCCTACCTACTTTCCCAAATTCATGGCAGGGGGCTGGGCAGCAAAAACAGAGATCACAGACAGTCAGTAGATTTGCTCCAATATAGCTCCAATACAGCTATCCAGATTTGCGTAATCACTGGTGCTGTATGGAAGGAAGTTCACAGCTGTCTACTTCCCACAGCCATGAAGAATGTTCCATCGCTTGGGATGTTCACTAGCATACCTGCAGCAATAACTAAACATAAAAGCTTGTGATAATGCTGTTACAATGGGAATATGTCTGGCTGTTAAAGCAGTACAACTGAGAAACCTTTAGGTTTTTTCCTTTAAGAAATATGTGCTAAATTGCTTTCAAGGCATGGTCTTCTCATTGGATGTCACCAAATTCCCATGCATTATTTCAGTTTCAGTGTGTTTTCATGCTTTAAATCAGTCCCTTAATTTGAAATTGAGACCTTGTTTTCTTGTGTAGACTTAGCAGAAATAATACTATAATTGAGTATATTTTTCATAAGAAATATATGTGAGATATTTTACTATTCAGGTGTTGGAGGTACTTGTAATTATCCAGTTGACTTTTGCTATAATAAGGTAATAACGCCTTTTTTTAGCTGATGGATAGTTGAGTTCTGTGAAGAAAAGCATTGACAGTCTTTGCCCTTCCAACTCTGCATTGTAATTAGGGATACTGAAATAATTCTGCAGTTCCCTGATTTTGTGTATTGTCTTGCAAATCTTTTTCATGGCCCACTTGTCAAACCAGCAAAGCAGGAAAACTAGATTTGAATAGTGTTTCATGGTGCAGAAAGAATAGTTGTTCTACCTGCCACAAGTATTATAAAGGGTCTCAGTGTAGAGCCATTTGTGCAGTAGTTTGGAAGCCATTGAAATTATTTTTAGAATTATATTCACTGTTAGCAAGAACAATGAGACTTTTACTTGTATTTACTCTTTTTTTATATAAACATTCTTATTCGGTGAAAGACTTTTTATTGGACATTTCACGTCAGGAATGATTAATTCTGGAAGTATATTCAATGCAAAAGTATCAATTAATGGGATATGCTCTAAACTTTTTATCTATTGAAGTCTAAATGCACAAATTTATTAAAATATTGGGAGGTTGCAGAACAATGCAGACGTATCTGTGTTATATATATGTATGTATGCTTTCTGAACTGAAGTAGCTTTGGTTGCTGTTTATGTGAGGGATAAGCTGGAATGCATGGGGCTCTGCCTGGGAACTGGTGATGAGCAAGACAACAACTGGTAACTCAGGATTAAAGGGTGGACTAATATGTAACGCTGTAACATCACCAAATTAGGAAGTAATGTATGAGACCTTCTTCAGAAACATTGAAGTAAGCTTGGGTTAGTAAGCCTTTGTGCTGTATGAGGATTTTCCTGACACAGGTGATGAAGGAGTTCATAGGGCAGATGCTCTGTTGTACCTGACACAGGAACAGAGAATGAACTGAGGGCAGACCTGTGCAGAAGGACTTGGGCAATCTCATGGATGAAAAGCTGTAACAGTGGCCATTAACTAGAATGAAGTAGAATTGATGCTGTAATGTGCATCATTAACATGTACAAGTATTAATATTTGCCTGCAGCCCAGAGAGCCAACTGTATGCTAGGCTGCACTAAAGGATGTGCGGTCCATGCAGGTGATTCTGCCCCTGTACTCTGCTCTTATGAGACCTGGAGTGCTTCATCCAGCTCTGGGTGCCAAAATATGAGGCCATGGACCTGTAGGAGTGCATCCAGAGGATGGACACAGAGATGATCAAAGGGCTGAATCACCTCCCCTATGAGCACAGGCTAAGACAGCTGGGGTTTACAGCCTGAAGAAGAGAAGACTCTGGGGTGGCCTTATAGAACTTTCCAGCATCTAAAGGGAGCCTAGAAGAAAGGTGGAGAAGGAAATTTTAAAAGATCATGCAGTGATAGGACAGGGAAGAATGACTTTTATCTCAAAGAGGGATTTATGTTTGGTATTAGTAAGAAATTCTTTCCTGTGAGGGTGGTGACACTAGAACATGTTGCCCACAGAGGTTGTGGATGCCCCATTCCTGGAAATGTTCCAAGTCAAGCTGGGGGGGATCATTGAGCAACCTGGCCTAGTGAAAGGTGTCTCTGCCCATGGCAAGTGGTTTAGAACTTGTTCATCTTTAAGGTCCCTTCCAACCAAAACCTTTCTATGATTCTGTGATTTTGGGTAGTTCCACACTTAGACTTTTGTACATATAGTGTCTCATAAATTCTGCACTGGTCTGGAACCTCAGTATGTACAGGGTTTATCTCCCTATTTTTTATTCTTTTCCAGAAACAGTCTGTCTTCCATGGCATATGGACTTTGAGGCCAAAAATTCCTTGTCTAGTGACTTTTTCATTGTTTGCTAGCACTATGTATAGCACTTGAGATTTCAAGAGTTTAAATTTTATCCTTTAAACTACTCATTCTTTTAAAGCGGACACAAAGAAAAGTTTTGTTTGAAGCCTACAAAACAACGATGGAGAAGCATTCTTAGTTGGTAGAAGATTACACTTCAAGTGAGACACTCTCAGTCTCCTGGAGGCTTACAGGATTCCATGGCATAGAAACCAGGTTGTTTCAAGTAGAAAGGTTTGAAGAGACATCACACTTAAGTGACAATATTAAATAAACAGACCATTGCAGAAAATCAGGCATTGCACTGAAGTGTATTTCAAGTGTACTGAATGAAATTGTTGCATCTGTAACTTATAAAAGAAAGTTTGCTTTTAAGACTTTACAGACTTTTACTTTGGAGTTTTTTTGTGTGTTTGATTCTGTCAGAAAAATATGTAAACACTGGTGTGGAGTAATGAGCAGAGTCTGACTTTTATTTTTGTTACTGTCCTTATTTTGACAACCTATTAGTAGACTCTGAGTAGTCAGTGAAGTGTGGCTTTCAGTGATTTGGAGGTTGCAGGAGGTAATGAAATGTGAAGGAAGTTGTCCATGACAAACAGGTAAGCTATATGTGCCTGTGATGAAAACAAAGAAAAACAAAGAAAGGCTTCTGGTCATCCAGGACACACTAGTTTGATGAGCACATATAGCAGCATACTCCTTCATTTCATGGATCAAAAAACAGACACAGACATAGGTTACAGAGCACAGAATGTATATTCCTTACACAGGTTGGTAAAACTCTTGAAACTTGTCCAATGCTTTGTATTGTTGTCATGTTAATCTGCTGGTTCAAAGGAGTTCTCTGGGAAAAGATGCAAGAAAATATCTGTCAAATGGAGAAGCTGTCAAAATTATGACTCCATGGGCTCTCTTATAAAGGCTAAGTCTAAATTTTAAAGCAGTGCCCTCTATGATGTGCTCTGCCTATCTTGTGTGGGTAGGATGTTGACATGCTCTTTTGTATTTCTTGACTCACTGATTATTTAAAAATGCTGTTGTTACATTTCCAAGCCTTAAACTGTATCTTATGTAAACAAGTTTAATCTGTCTTTATTTAGTATGGGTCCACATGTCAATCCATTGAACTTCTCCTTTATCAATGCCAATATGTAATACCATTGGCATATTTTTTAACAAAAGTATTTGTTGTCATGCTTACTGAAAGGAACATGAGTACGCTGTTCTGCCTGAAAAATGGCTCATTTCAAATGCCTAAAAAGTACTTTCCTTCTTTTGTCATACTATTTTATTTTCTTTTCCAATTTGCATCACTTTATTTTGATACCCACCATGTGAGAATTTTCTATTACTCCCTGGCTCCTTTGTGCAGTTTTGCAGCCAGGTTTCTTCCCAGAAAAGGGAAGCATCAGCTTCCAATAAAAACATATGTATATCAAGTAGCTAGGCAGCCTTACCACTTTGGTGTGTTACAAAAGGATTCATAGGTTGCATTTTTTAAATGTTTCAGGTCATTGAAGAGTCTGCATAAGGCTCAGAAGAAAGGTAGCTCTTGCTGCAGTCTGCATCAAGATGTCTTGTAGCATACATATTTGCTTTCACAAATCTGCTTTATTCTCTGTAGGAAAACTAATACAATCCTAAAAGTCGCAGAGCAATCTAGAAAAATAAAAACCTGATGAAAATATCACTTTTTAGTAACCAGCATAAAGTGGCCTGATCACATTGAAATAAAGGGAAAGGAAACGCGCTGTGTAGGATGTGACTGAAATATCAAATATGTCTCTGTGTACTGGATTTGCCTTTTTATATTTGACAATATCAGACAGGACAGTTGTGAAATAAAACAAGCTAAATAAGTTCTGTTTCTTTGCCATGTGTAATTCCCACCTAAACTGATTTAAATTCGCTTCAAATTCTGACATCATTAGACCACCTATATGCCTGGGGACAATAGTTTGTGCAAGTGAATTAGAGATGGATGAATAGGACTTCAAATAAGGGATTTCTAAGACTAGCTGAGTACAAAGAGTAAGTAAAAGACCTTATGGAAACAGGAAAGGTAATGTTTGAATAATAAATCAAATCTAGTATTAGTGATTCTTTGCAATATTGGAAATAAAGGAAGAAATTAGAGGAATCAAAAAAATAAATGGAAGGCTTAACCAAAGTAAAAAGGAATGAGGTGTGTAGGTAAGGTCAAAATGTTGAGTAAAGAGAACGTGTGGAAATGCACAAACTAAATTACACCAAATTATACTTTGAAAAGGTTAAATCACAGTGAAATATTTTCTCAGTAATAGTCTGTTCAGTGTGGCCTATCTTAGGTTTCAAAAAAGGGGAACTGAATCACTGTCTTACTGTCCTACTGAAAGAATTCAGTTCCTTTTCTGGGTAACGTTAATTTATTGATTTGTTTTATCCTTAAAAACTGTCAAAAAGAATGGAATTTTGAGGTTTCAAAAGACTACATCAGAAAAATGTCTGGTTTTTTTTTTCCCCAATACGTAATAAGATATGCCAAAATGCTCACAGATATTTGAAGTTCTTTTCTGTAGTTACTCCTTTTTCAGGATATTACTAAAATCATAAAAACTTTAGAAATTCTTTGGAAAAGAACCAAGGTCAGGGGAATAGGTATAACTAAGATTTTATATTTATTTATTCATTACATTAAAATGACACCTCACGGTACATTAATTTTCAGTGTGTGTGTTTCATTATTCTGTTGTATCTTGCAGCTCTGTCTCTCTGGTGCAGCCCCTCTGGCTGTGCACCCAGCAGCCCTGGCTGCGTCACAACAGTACCTTTGTGTGGGTCAATCTGCAGCACCGATCTTTTCTCAGCTGTAAGGCCGTGAACAGAAGGAGTGACCTTTTCGCTTCTCGTGGGTTTTGGGAGCAGGTCTTTATTTTGGGGTACACAGGGGAGTTCCCTGGACCCAGGTTCGGAGTTTCCCCAGAGAGCGAGAAAAGGCCCCGACCCTGAGTCCTGGGGGGGTTTTTACCAGTTCCATTCCAAGGGGGTGGGTACAAGTTCAAGACCAATAAAACCAAGCCATGTACACATTCCAACATCATTGCAACAGCAAGAACAAATCAAGCTAAATTGGGGTGGGGGCTTTGTTGTGTCCACCAACCACCGTCCATGCACTAGACCTTGGAGGTAATTTATGGATACAAGTTGCCAAGGAAGGAAAAGGATGATCTCAGGGTGTGGGGGAACCAATCTGGGCAAAAGCCTGGGTTGTCTTGGAGACCTTTATCAACTTCTGATAAGAACAGGGGGCCTAGCTTACTCACTCTCTAACCAGCTAAGCTAAAATTACAGTTTACAATAAATGCTATCCTAACACTTATAAAATAAATCCACACTTATAAAATAAATTCAGCATCTCCACATCATACCTCAAAGGCCTAACTTGATATGTAGTAATGGGACACTGTTGTTTCCTGTTACTATGAAAGTGAGACTACTTCAGATGAGAGAGCTTTGTTTAAACAGCCTAGAAATTGTTCCAGTTTATGTTGCCTTCTTAGCTGCCTTTGGCAAGTAGCAGATTTCAGATATTAATCTTTGCAAATGAATGCAAACCAGAAATAATATATTTGAAATGTAACATAAGTCATGATTGGCAACTTTAAAATTTATAAATGAGAACACTGAAAAATTTCAGGTGTTTCTGAGGCCAGTAGATTTAGATCAAATGCAACATTCATAAAAACTATCTACTTAATTACCCATGTCTATCTTCATATCTACTAAGGTAGATGTTTGACTGTCAAAGAGGAGTTAAAACCATGTACTTCAAATGAAATAACAGTTTTACATAGCCAATCTTTTTTAGTTACCAGGTGACAATCTAACAGTGTTTTACTGAAGGTGATATAGTGATTTTGTTTCCAAAAAATATTAATTTTACCTGTATCCAGTAATGCTAAATTGTACTTGAAAGTTAAGTAATCTGTAAATAAACTGAACTTCTGAACTTGCTATAGTCATATATCCAAAGTTTATAGTCATATATCCAAAATAAGGACTTAACATTGTAAAGAGACTTATTCAACAACTGGAAAGCGGACTTCATGCCGTAACTCTAACAACCTACATATTTCTTGGGTATAGTTTGGCATCATTGAAAATTAAAAGGGACTGAAACAAAGCAAAACAAAACAAACAAACAAAAAAATAAGAGATCTATTGAAATTTTTAAGACTGCAGATATCATATACTTGTATGCGTGTTTAAGTAACTTTGACTGAAACTCCTTCTTTTGATAAGTATGGTAGGGATTTTCATTCCTAATGTCAGTGCAATTTTCTCATCAGCTTCCCAGAAGTCAAGTTCATCTAATGCACCACTTTGGCTTTGAAAAACATTAAAGGGGCAAACAGCTTCTGGTAATCTTTTCCAGATTTTTTTTTCTATGCTTATATATTCAAACTGTGCTCATTTAGATTTTTGTGTTCCTTAGACCTCTGGGTATCCTGGAGAAGGATCCATCTTCACATTGCAATGCAGCCTTCATCTCTTGGGCAATCTACAGCCTGAACATTGAATTAAAAAGTGAGTATCTAGAGGTTTTATTTTCTGCATTGCTTTCATTTATGGAATATCACATGGATCGTGACACATAGCTAAATTCGGTTATCTCAGCAGAGATGAATGACTTCCTCAGTGTTATAAGAAATGCGAAAAGCTGAAAAACACATTTTCTCCTTGTGTCCTTTAAGTGCTTTTATGACCAAACCTCTCTCTGTTAGAATAACAGAACATTTAGTGCAATTTTGTGGTGAAACAAAGCTGTAGGGGAATATTTCATGTCTCTTGGCACCTTACTGTGACTAAATTACAGTCTGTTATCTTAGATGGGGGGTAGGGGAGAGAGCAAATCCATTGAATGGAGGGTAGCATTCCTCCTATGGAAATATACAACCTAAATAAATATGATATAATCTTTTTCAGAGTTTTCTGTATGAGAATGATAGAACATTGAAATAACTGAAGAGCTATTCTGAGAAATTTGAAGTAGGTCAATGTTTATAATATGCAGGCCCTTTTAGTGTTTGTCTAACAGAAAGTTAATGCTACAGTTATGGTCATGTTTCTATCATTAAAAAGTAGCCTTTTAGAAAATCTATATTTCATTATTGGTTATTAACCATTTACATAATAATATTTTTCTCTATTAAACATGTTAAAGCTTACTTCCTGTTAAAGGAAAAAGAACATATTTCAGTTCAAAAATGTTTGCATTTTTAAAATGTGTGAGATTTTAAATAAGCTTTTAATTACAGTTTTGAAAGTTTTGATTTTTTTTTTTTAATAGATTTTGCAATATTCTATTGTTCAAATCTGTCAGTGTTTCAACACAGCCATCAACTAACTATTACACAGCCTCTTATTCTCCTTACCCTCACCCTGGGAGGAAAACAGTAGGAAAATAGTAAATCTCATGAGTTGAGATAAAACCAGTTTAATAATTGAAACTTCATAAAATAAAACAACAACAACAATAACAATGAAAATAATATTCATAATAATAACAATAAAAGTAACACAAATTATAATTAAATTAGGGAGGGGGGCAGAGAGAGAAATAAACCTCAAAGAAATAAGAAACTCACAGTACAATTGTTCACTACCCTATCAGAGTCCAGGGTATTCCCTTTGGTTGCCCTGGAATGTCAGGGGCCTTGGCAGATGTCTGGGACCTGAGCAAGAAGGATTGATACCTGTACAGGGGTGTCTGGAATCTATACAGGGAGGTTGGAGACCCTGGAACAGAGCCCAGGAAGAGACTGGCTTTGACTTCAGTCCATGGGAAAAGCTCCCATCACTGACAGAAGAAATGCAAGCCAACAAGGTGGGAAATACAGTAGTGTAGTTTATCACAGGGTGCAAAAGCAGAATTTAGGGTTTTTAGAATGGGGGTTTGAAGAAGGAGAAATGGAGGAATCTAGGTGTGTCCCTGTCCTTCTGTTTCTTCTTCTTGTTGTCCTCCATCTTCTGCTGTGATGGTGGCATTTTTGGATTGGTTTAGAGTAAAAATAGACTGTCTAACATAGGTGATAGGTATTGGCAATCTTTTGTAAATATAATACATGTACTACATAGGATAAAGAGTTAACACCACCCCAAGGTCAGGCAGTTGGTCAGGGAATTGGAGACAGCTTGAGCTGCTGCAAGAACCTCAGCAGGGCAAAGAAAGAATGTGTTAGGTAAGAAAGAATAAACAGCCTTGAAAAACAGGGCTGATGATTCCTGGACTTCTTCTTTAGACTGGGGCTTGGGAAAAGGTGTTTTCTAATATGTTGGGAGTCATTGCAACACAAGACATACCCGACACTACCCCATTGATCAATGCCCAGCCCATGCCCAAGTAGAATTCAGCAGATTCTGGCCAACTGTCCCCAGTTTGTGTACTGGGCATGACGTTCTATGGTATGAATATCCCCTTGACCAGTTCAGATCAACTGTCATGCCTGTGATCCCTCCTGGCTTCTTGTGCACCTGCTCACTGGCAGAGCCTGACACACTAAGTCCTTGACTTAGGGCAAGGAGTATTCAGCAACTGAAACTGTGTGTTACTAACATTGTTTTCATACTAAATCCGAAACACCATCGCATCAGCTACTAAGAAGAAAATTAACTCCATCCCAGTGGAAACCAAGACAAAACATTTTCAAAACAATTGCAGACATTGAAGCTTGCTGGCTAGTTTATGTCTCTTCTACAAGATTAGAGTCCATTAAGACAAGAATGTTGTTGGTCACAGAACCTCAATTATCCTATTTGTAGCTCAAGTCTATGTGAACCAGGTTTTTCTCTCAAAACCAGCTTAGTATAGGTGATTTAGGCTTTCTAGACAGCTCCATTGTTTTTATTCTGCAACCTTTCCTAACTCAAAAAACAAAAAAACAAAAAAAAACAAAAAAAAAAAACAAAGGCAGATATTATTTCAAGAAGAAAGTAAAATTATATANTTGTCTTGGGAGAGGGAAGAGTGAACCTACACACTTATTCATGAAGTTTAAACCTCTATGAGGTTTAAAGAGAACCTCTGTTAACTGGCTGGTGAAATATATAAGCTTCATATAATCCTCAATTTAATGCAGTACTAAGCACAAGCTAATGTTTCTGCCTGAGATACAAACTATAGCAGTTAGAAGTGTAGAGCCTGGAAGGGCTTTTTTATACACCTAGGCAGAAATGTTTGTTGAAACTATTTTAGAATTTAGGGTTTTTCTGGGTCTGCAATTTTGTGAAATACTCAAGAAAGGTCAAGAACCAAGCTATACTACATTTCTCGGATCCCTTGTAACCATCCTTTGAATTAAATTATAAAAGAATGAAAATGGTAAAGGAATAAACCAAAATACTTACTTACAAGTGAAGGTTATCAACAGTAATATAGTCAAAAGCCAAGACGAGTCTAATGGATGCTTTAAAATTATTATTTTAAAATAAATTGCTTACAATAAACCCTCTTGCAGTCAGTGTTTATGAATTGCATTTACACAGTGGTCTATTCAGAAAAATTTGTATACCATAATATGTCTGTTTCTGTAGTTTGTACAGAATACAGAATGAGTCCTAGCCAAGCTGCATTCCAACAATACTGTTTTTAATACCTCTGTTCATTATTCTACTTTGACATTTGTTGTAATGCACTACCTAGCTGAGTTGTAGTTGCTTTAACATTCAGCCAGCAATCTTTAGGGAGGAACGAAGAATCTTGAAATGTATACAGTAACATGTATCACAGAAAGAGATTTACAACTTTCTGTTTCGTTAAAAGACATTCAAGCAGCAGAACCCTTTAGCCAACTGGAGATGAGTGCTCATGCCACTAACAAATGCAGAACTTAATCTAACCATTTAATACCTCAAAATGCTTTGTTTTTTATTTCTTCACAAAAATCATTTAAAGCAAAAATCCTCAGCAACCTAGTCACATTGATTTATGATAGGAAGACACTAAAGACTGTGTTTGTTCCAAGTATAAGGATTGGCTCTGAGCAGAATTATAGGACTTGGCAATTTGAGTCACTTGTACTTGGGGGCTCCTTTTGTGGTCATATAATCACACTATGGTGGCACAGATCTCTCTGACAACTTCAAAAAGCCAAAAGGAAATCTGCATATATGTTTTCACTGGTTTCTTAAAAGGTAGGCTACATCACTGCTGATGTTCATGTCAGAAATATCAATGTCTCATGAAAGTAAAATTCATGTGGTTATTTCTATTAGGAGGTTCATTTTCCCCTCATTGTTATGAGTTCAAAATTATATGTGCTGCAGGATGTATCCAAGAAGGTTTTAGAAACTATTTACACCATGGTTAGCTTCAGTACATTCCTTTTTTCATAATGTACACCTAGTATTTTTTCGCACAGGTGCAGTCACTCATCTTTGCAAATTCTGTGTAGTAGCATAACCACCAAATACTCTTTTGAGCTCAAATGATCACAGTGTTTGTTTAATTTATATGTCAGTCTACATCATCTGACTGGCACTCTTTTTATCAGGTTTTTTTTTATGGTTCCATTATGAACTACATGACAGTCTAATTGCATTTAATCCTTTAGTGACAATGCTTAGGACTGCCTGTCAGAAGTGTGAGCTTTTTATAATTGTGACTATTCTAAATCGATCATAAAATAAAAAGGCTATTTGAAATCGATCATAAAATAAAGCAATATTTAGAAATTATTAGTGATTCTGAAATAACAGGTAAGGCCATCACCTGTACAGAACACAAAATTCTGAGAATGACTGTGTTCTTAAGTAGGATCAAGCAACTTTAAGAATAATGTGGATTTCATGCTGTGGTATTTAGCACCCTGTTTAAGCACATCATAATTCTAAAATACCAATCATCAATGTTGTAAGTAGAAATTTGTAGTAGAAGACAAATAGAAATTTGTAAAATTGATTTGAATGGAGAAAGAAGGGATATGTCTAGTTGTATAGTCATCAGATAGACAAACAATATTAAGAACTTTATAAGAATGTTTGGATTTTGATGGCACCTGGATAAGCAGAACTGGATAGCTCTTGTCACTTGTTATTACAGTAATTTTTAATCTTTACTAGACCATAGGATATATGTCTTGGTGCTATAGGCCCAACTACTTGGACTCAATTGTTTTGGTGGTTGATGGTGATGAGAGAGCACAAGTGAATAAAACCGTTTTGTGTTAAAATAAACTCACTTTTTGCTCTTGTAGGATCTTACACAGACTTTTGCTTTATCTGTTAGTTTCACAATATTTCTATGTGTATAAAATTACCTATGCTTTTCTGCACTTAAGTTTACCTATGATTTTCTTCACTTATGAATTACCTTAGATTTTCCCCACCTAAATTTATTTTCAAATGAGAAGATCTCCATATCTGCACAAGGCTCTTATGAAAAATTCAATACGTGTGGTGGATATATTGAATTGCTCTCTTCTGTAGGAACTGTTTAAAAATATAGTTCTAAATAATTAGAATTGTTGGGAATTAAACTAATTTTAATCTGTAATTATACTAAACATATTGAGGCTGTAGTTTACCACAAGCCTGTGTTTGATGTAGCTGGATACAGACTCCACATGAAGCACTTCACCTTGATGCAAGTGCTGAGTTTTTGGCTTGTCTTTGTACACATCCATCTGCTAGACTGTCTGCATGCTTGGTCACCAGGTGATAAAGAAATTAAAGTGTTGTCATGTGTTCATGAGGATCCCCTTGGTGGCAAGCAGTTCTAAACAAGGACCACATTTGTGACTAATGAAGGCCTTCTGCTGCCATAATCTTGCTGTTCCTCCCAGCTCATAAGCTCTCACTGACGTATCATTCCTGAGAACGGACCACAAAGGAGAAATATATTTTAAATATTCCCTTTGAGAGAACCGTCTGATTTCTAAATGCTTTTCAGGCTTTGCACTTTCCTACAATTTCTCTAGCAGAATTTTTAAGATTCAGTTGTGCTTAAATGACAGGGCCTTGTCACATTGATCTGATTTAGAGTTTAAAATGTTTATTTCTGTTAACTGTGTATTTATGCTGCAAAGTTAATGTGCAAGTGAAGAACTGAGAGTGCATGTTATTAGGTGTAGCAGAAAATGAAATTTTTCATTATTTTAACCAAGCTTGAGCTTGTAAAACACATCTATAGTCACAGAAGAATGTATTATTTTACAAACTCTTTTCATTAAATGAAAGTCAGTTTTCTAGGAAGAAACATAGCTCCATGAAAAGCAGCAGAAATGGGACTATTTAATGGAATTTTAATACTAGAAATAATCATTTCTGGATGAGAAGCAATTAAATCACACAGTGGTCATACATCATTAATGAGTAAATAATACACTTTAATTTATTTGTCCCTTGTCCCTTTTCTGTTTTGATAGAGATGCTTGCTATATGGCAGTTCTTCAATGATATCAAAGACTACATATTTGTGATATTTGACTGAAAAAAAAAACAAAAACAAAACCTTTTCATTTAAATTAATGAGTCAAGTTTTTTATTGGACCAATATTATTCAAGGTTGAGAACAGGTGTAAGATAGCAAGAGAAAGACTCCTAGCTGGTCACAGAACTCTGGTAATGCTGTGAATATGCCAGATGTATGCACTCATTCCCCCCTTTCTTTCTTAAATACATTCTTAAGGTACTATACTTAAAAATTTCCCTCCTACATGAAATGTACCTTATATATTTGAGTATATAAGTCTCCCTGTTTTCCCCAGTGTTTGCACAGATCTGTGCAGCTGAGGGAGGTAACTAGCTAATAGTCCCTGAAAAGTTGGCTCTTGTTTAGGCCATTAGGTATGCAGACACTACATGCTTAATATTAAACCATCTCTTTAGAAAAAAATACAGATGCCTCACTCACTTCTACATGCGTCTAGAAATGATGACACAGGATATCTTAGAAGCTGTGTGGAGACAAGGATGCACAGAATCTCTGATCCTGATATCTACAGCAAACTGAAGAGCTGGTAATCAAAATAATTTCTACACTATTTCTATTGTGATTTTTTTTTATTTGGATAAATATCAGTAAAAAATATAAATGAGCAGCTCTAAAAATGAAATAACAGCCACATCAATTTAATAAATAACACTTGTAGATATTTTGGCAGCATCCAAGAGCAGGTGAAAAGAGAATAAAAACAAGTAAAAAGATTTTCTGAGAAATTACATACATATTCAACATAATGTGTTTTGAAAAGGAATTTCTTCTGTCAAGTGCAGAAAATACAGCTAAAGGAATTGAGTTGAACTTTAGTCAACAGCAGTCTTCAAGACTGTTATTTATGGATTTTATTGCTCATCTAGGTGTATGGCCCATGGGACAAGAGGCAGAATAAGTGAAAAATATGTGGATTTAGAGAAGATAGAGTTAAAGTAACTTAATTTTGAGGGGAAAGAAAAGAGAGAAATTTTTGTAACAGTAAATGTCTGTACATTGTCAGGTCTATAAAAGTATTTTCACTGTGAGGTCTATAAAATTATATTTAGAAAATTGTTTAGTTTGTACCGAGTATCAGGGATTGCAGACTGAAAGGTAACCTGCACCCTTACTCTGTCCAGATTGCAAAGGAGAGTAGATAGAGGCCAAAAACCAATTTGTCTTCCTTTTGTTCTGTTTCAGGACTAATGGGAAGGTGCAAGTGATGCGGATTTTTCTCCCAGAGAAAATTGATGGAAGTATTTCAGGCATGCTATGTATATTTAAACTTTCACTAAGTAAAATGAGCATTTTATTCTTTCTGCTTGGAGTTTTCAATTTACCTACAGCTCAAACTTACCCACATACAATTTCACCATTTTTCTTGCATTTGTTTGTGATTGTAAAACTGCTCCTGAAGGAAAGAGTGAGTTCTAACTCTAAGAATCAACAAGTTTTTTCAACAAGTTCATACGTGAAAACTAGGTAAAAATAGCACTGGCTATGTGCATCAATATCAGTTTTGTTTGCTGATGCATTAAGCTGAAATGCATTATATAAAAGGTTAAATTCTGAATATTCAATATCTCTTCACTGCCTCCTGAAGTGAAAATAAGAAGATGAATCTTATGCATTTTGCTGGCATAGATTAATACTGACACTAATGAAAACATGGAAAGAAATTGAACTGCGTTACCTGCAGAATTTTTTTCAATCAGTGAAGTGACTCACTTTTATGCCTCCTTTGGTCAATTCCACAACACTAAGAAGATACTAAAAGGGAAAAAACCATCAAAGGATAACCAAACTCATACAGAGGACTACATTTTGCTTCCCTTCTAATGGAATTTTCTGCTAGGAACTTGCAGGTATATGGTGCATGCATAAGGACTACACAATGAATTAATTTGGTAGATTGATTCAGTGTGTTTTCTTTTGCTGTGGTATCAGTGCATATATGCAAATGTGTAGAGAAGAGCAGACATAACCTAAATAAAGGCTTGGATCTAAAATTCTAGTTCACACAACCATCCAGCCCCTGTCTAGACAAATGCAGGAGTAGGGACAGTCTGTTGAAAGGGTTTTTTTTGACTTGTGTCTGGACAAATAAAAATAGAGCAACACAATTAAACCTAAAAAAAAGCCAATAAAACCCCAAGACAGATTGTCTAAGATGGAATATTGTGGTTAGGCAGGGAAAGGCGNATATAAATGTTTTAAAAACAATAGAAGTGCAATTGATATTCAAGTGAGAAAAAGAGAATATATACAACCATAGATTGTGCTAGAAGAAAGAATCAGGTGACATAAATAATACCAGTACTGTTCATTTCTATGTGAACAACACATAGATTCAATTGTGCTTTTCATCTAAGAAAAAATAGTGGCTTTATACAGCATATGAATATCACTTAAAGTATTTAGTATAAATTCCTCCTAAAAAGAACGTGATGAGTTACACCATAAGACAAAAGTGTATTGGTTTTGTTGAAGGGAAAGTTTTAAACCAAATTCTGCATGAAAGCCTTGTGTTTTACATTTTTAATCACTCCATCCTTTTGTGAACTAAAATTCTGCCTCCTTTTCTTATTATATTCTAAACCCCAAAATTACACAGAAGAGCAATTTGCAAGCAAAGAAATTGAGATAGTTGCTTCAGGCCTTTGTTTTTCATTAGCTGAAAGATCATAAATTGTCAGTGTGACAACTGCCTCTGCCTGTCTTGCCATGCTTAACTCCTTGTCCCTCCCAGAAGCAGCCTGCCCTTGTTATTGCCTGATATTTTGTGCCTGATGATATATGGCTCCTTACATTTCAAGCTGATGAAAAGTACATATGAGTTTATTCAGAATGATTCCTTTATGATCCAAAGAAGGAAATGAGCTTTCCTTAACGGCTGAGTAGTCTTAATAGGACTAAGAAAGTTACTGGTAAATACAAAACACCTTAATTTTGTTGAAGACTTGAATTCTTCAGGCTCAAGAAGATCTGAGCTTACATAATACAGCAGTGTAAGGAGATTCAGCTTCAGGAAACTTATCAGAGTTGAGTTACCACCATAAAATCATTCATACAACTTGTAATTCAAGGGAGTAAGGCCTACATGTTGTGCTGCTGGGATCACAGAACCAGCCATGGGCAGGACTTGGCCTTCTGATATATCAACAGAAGGGATTTCAGAGTAATGTGTAAGATACTCTGAGTCTCTTTAAAGGAAACAAACAAAAACTCCTTAGGTTTTTACTTCTTAAGTAGTTTCTTTGCAGCTTTACATGAAATATGGGAAAAGATCAGGCCAATTAATGTAATTCTCCGATGTGGCATTTACAGACGTTGGAAGGGAAACAAAAGAGCAGAGTGACATCTGAAAGGCCTAAGGGAGGTAGTAAGATATGGTGGACTGATTCATAAAAGTGGAATTAAATTGGTGATATTTAAGAAGAAAAAAAAAAGGAAAAAAAACTGCTTTCTCTTAACTGATTTCAACTGCTGTTGACAGTTGACACCACTGATTTTAATGACAGAACAATTTGATAAAACCTGGAAAATTATTTTTAGAACCTTGCAGGAATAAAAGAAATCTCATATAACTGTATGAATACAGAAGGCTTTATAGAGAGGGAAAAAATTGTTTAGTATAATCCCTAATAATTGAAAATAAAGATATCAAGAAAAAAAAAATAAAACTATTTAGGTTAGAGATGCATATGGAGAAATACTATGACTAGGGAAGTAAATATAGTGATTTAATACTGTAATTCCTTGTTCTTAATAGCCAATCTCTTGAAATAACCTAAATTGTGCAAAATTACAGTCAGATTTATAATTTAAATAAATCAATCATTCAGTTTCTGCAGTCATTCTTCTATAAATTAATTGTAAATATACTTGTTTTCAATTTTAAAAGTTTGTTATTTTCACTAAAATATATTCTTTATGTATAGTAGGAACAGGAAATATTTCCCACAGTCATATTTTTGACAGATTACTGGGAGATCTGTCCAGTTTGGGACTATCAAATACGTAATTTAATATTTTGGTGACTCAGTAATAAGAATAAACATTATGTTAATGGAATTTGGAGACCAAACTAAATTTATGATGGTGAAATTGCAGTAAAAAGTATTAAAAATTAAAAAAATAAAAATTTAAACCATAGTTTTTGAAAGGCTGTGGTAATATGGACAACAGATTGAACATGAGATGCAATGAAATAAAGCCAATACAATGACCAGTATAACTGACTCTGCTTTACTACTCAGCTGAAACAATATTTATGGTCCCATTTAGCATAGGAATTGTAGCGTGTGATTAATATTTATTGAATAGTCCATTATATACTTTGTAAAATAATATAATTCTACTAAGTTCTTTGACATGCTAAGCTGTAGTAATCATTAATTAACACTAGATAGAAAATGCAAAATTATTACCTACTCCAAATTTCTTGAAAACTATGCTTGCCCTTTCAAATTTTGCATATGCTGCAGTTGCTTGAGTTACAATCAGAACCCTCATGAGACAGATTAGATAAAAAATTTCAAGAATGTAGTGTTCATAATACCCCAGGGGCTAAACACTGGAATAATCTTAGGAATAGCTTTGATTGGAAAATTTAAAAGTTTCAGCAATGCCATTTAATGAAATGGTTCCATCTCATCTACAGAAACATCCACAATGATGTTTTGGAAACATTTCTTCTTTTTCATAGAGGTTTGTGTATCTGATATCAACAGTGTTCCCTTTTTTGTACAAAAATCCTACTTCCAGTAGGAATATTGCTGGTAAAGTGTATTGGCTGGCCAACTGATTCTACCAGAAGGAGCACTTCTCA